>JAODKF010000114.1:1494181-1512375 GCA_026779585.1 Mormyrus proboscirostris
CCTCCCAACCCCCACCATCGGCACCCAGGACAATGGCCCAGAAGGTCACGCTCACCTCCAATCACTCGCTCGATGGCCTGCTCAAAGTGCTTCTGGGTAATGGAATCGGAGAGGTGCCTGGCAGCGATCAGTGCAGCTTCGTTGCAGACGTTGGCAATATCAGCACCTAAGAAGAGTAGGAGTGGGTGGAGGAACTGGCGGTGTGCCAAGGGCAGCACAGTCCACATGAGCCCTCAGGATGTTCTGGGGCGTTACTGGGAGTTGCCAATCCACTGGTCCACTGGGCTCACCTGAGAATCCAGGTGTGAGAGCTGCCATCTTCCTCGCCAACGTGTCCTTATCCATGGATGCGTCCAACCTCAAGGGTCGTAGGTGCACCTTAAATATGGAGGCTCTGCCCTTAATGTCAGGAGGACCTGAATGGGTGCAGGAGAACAGAGACACGGCAGATCTTTGTCAACCTCGTCTGACTGAAACGAAGACGTCAGCATCCGACAGTGCCTGTACCGATGTAGATCTGCCTGTCGAAGCGGCCGGGCCTCATAAGCGCAGGATCCAAGATGTCAGGTCTGTTGGTGCCTGCAAGCACCACCACGTTGGTGGCAGTGTTGAATCCTGGAAAGCAATAGGAGCAGGACAGTTAAAGTGCAAAAATAGCAAAGCAGCCGATCACTGCGTTTTACTTGTGTTCAAAGCATATACCACCAATTTGCACCCACTACCGTCCTCAGTTCAAATCAGACTCTTGTTCCTCCCAAGTGTGTGTAGGCCTTAATCCTCAAGCCTAGTTCATATTTCTCTTTTCTACGTGCGCTTTCAGGCTGGGGATGGTCATTCGCGTGACAGCTTGTGTTCATACTACTTTTGACTGCGGATGTGGACGGTTGCGGTCGGTGTACGCATGCAGCACTGATATTCCACCAGGCCAGGAGAGGGCAGATGTACAGCATCAAAACACAAATACAAAACAATGTAGTGAAATGGGAGAAACTTTTGTGAAGAGCTTTAATGTTATTAGTCAAGGCTTGGACAGTATTACAGTAGTAAGAATATTCTAAAATCCTTACAACAAAATTAGCCAGGATGCCCCCCCCCCCCCGCCGCCGGCGAATTTTATCACCAATATTTCAAAACGCCAGAATAGTGTTGCTTTTTAAAATACCATATACCGTATAATATCTGTACAGTATAAAACATTCAATATGCGGGAACCTCCAACCCTCCTCATACAGTTGCTCATTATAACTACAAGAACAACAGCTACTCTTCCTCTACTCTTTCATCGACTGCTGATCTGTAAAAGTCCACGCTGCCACCTACTGGAAAAACCTAGTCAATTATTTTGCACGAGTGGTCAATGCACAAAGACGAGCATGGGCTCTGTTAGCCATAAAAATCTGGGCTACACGTGCACCGACTGCAGCCTTCCGCAGGCAGCACAGCTTGACGAAATTCATATCACTTACCCTTGTCTGCAACCAAAAGCGCATGCGGGATATGAACGAATTAGCCTTCCAACCAAAACTGTAATATGTTCCTCACCGTCCATCTCTACCAGAAGCTGGTTGAGGGTGTTCTCTTGCTCACTCTGGCCTCCAAAGTTCCCACGGCCTCTCTTACGTCCAACCGCATCGATCTCGTCAATGAAGAGGATGCAGGGAGCATTCTTTCGGGCCATCACAAAGAGGTCACGGACCTGAGCACGGGTCAAACATGCTCCAGTTTAGGACTGTCATTACCAATGGGGATCTCGGAGCCAACCTGATCTGGTACTAGTATCCACAGAATCAGGATCTCAGCAAGAAAGGCAGAATTATGGAACTAATAACTCACATTACTGGCAAAATGTGGCAAAAAAGTACTTCATATTCCTACTCTCTGGAAACATGAACACCGCACCCAAACAGAGGAACAATGGCTGCTTTTCCACCGCACAAGGTACGGTACTTTCGCTTTTCCATTGACTTCCGGTCGAGTACCAGTACCGAAAGTGCCAAACCAGTTGGGGTACTTCGGTACTTTGGGGTGGGACTTGCAAACGTATTTGCTGTCGATTGGTTATGCAAATAGTCTGCCGCTGAAACAAAATATAACCACGATCTTTTGAAACACACAGCGAACAGCGAGACACTAAATAAAAAGCAGTAGAAACAAAAATATGAAAAAAGTAAAATGGAAGGACAAATGAGGAAACACATGCTTTAATCGCCATATGGTCGGATGAGCCAGTGGGATTTGGATGACACGACTCGAAATAAAAAAAAGTTTATGCTGTTCCGGACAATTCAGTTTCCCTGTGTTTTCCCTGTCGTGCGCTGATTTGTACACAGTTTCGCTGTTGTTTTCATGTCTTTTTACAAAGCTCGAGGTAAACAACCCATATATTTTAAAACATTACATGCCTTTTTGATGTTTCTTTTTTTTTTTTTTACAGATAATAAATGAAATTATTTAATTCGCTGGATAGAGATATTTCTTGATGAAACCCATATAGAATTGCCTATAAGACTATATTATGCGTGACGATCTACTGTATTCACATGTAATAATGTACCTGAGTGATTGTCAGACATCTCACATACATCTTTGCCTAAATATTAGGAGAAACATTATTTCCTGACATCCAGGATATTTGGTTCCCCCCTGTTAAAACAGGTATACGGCAACTCTGGGCCTCGGTACTAATAACAATATAGTATTCACATGTAATAACGTACCTGAGGGATTTTCAGACATTTCACATACCTCTTTAATATTATTAGGGGAAACATAATTTCCTGATAGACAGGAGACACAGGGAAACTGAATTGCTTGGAACACCGTAAAGCCGCTTGGAAGAAATGGGGGGCACACGCGAAACACCGTGCAATACCGCTTGAAAATGAAAAAAAACATAATTAAATAATTTGTTTGCTTTCAAAAGACTGAATTAGCAGTAAGCTTATTCTTACTGCTTTGATCGGCTTAGCCAAAGTAAGTGTACCTACATAAACATAAATGATGGCAGCAATCATGCAATTTGGATATTGAATCTTATACTGTGATAGAAACTGACATAACATGACATAACAATAAACCGCATTTTCCAGCCTAAACTGTTAGTTTTAATTTTGGCCTGTTTTTTTTTCTTAAAAAAAAAAAAAAAATATGATTTAAGCTGCGCTTTGTGACGATGTCAGTCAGGGGCGTTCACTGATGATGTCATTTGGCGCCGGTACCATTTTTTACGCCAGTGGAAAACCGACACGAAAGAAGTATCGAAAGTGCGGTACCTGGTGCGGTGGAAAAACCCCCAATGATCCATTATAGCATAGCACTCAAAGCAGACAGACAACACTGATAGCAGGCGGGTCCTCGTCTCACGCACCCTGGCTGGCCCGACTCCCACGAACATCTCCAGGAATTCTGAGCCATTGACTGTGATGAATGGGACATTGGCCTCTCCAGCCGTTGCTTTGGCCAAAAGGGTCTTTCCTGTGCCAGGGGGTCCAGTGAGTATTGCTCCCTAAGGGGGAAAAAAAAGTTGGCAGGAATCTATTAGGTGTAGACACCACATATCAGGTTTCAATACCAGGTGTGTCGTCTCTCAGTGTTGGTACATGCTACGTGTAAAACAGAGAACAAAATCTGACGATAACACGCTGCCACAATGCTTATTTTAATGAGGAACAGGCACATATTTTGGGTAGAGGTGCATCTGCCCTCTTATGACAGCATGCAACCTTCTCTGGCACCTTAGGGATCTTGGCACCCAGGTCCTGATACTGCTTGGGGTTCTTGAGAAAGTTGACGAACTCCATGATCTCCAGCTTGGCCTCCTCGCAGCCCGCCACGTCTTTGAACTTGACGTCAATCTCATCGCGCAGCACTTTGGCAGTAGTCTCGCCTACGCTGAAGAGCCCACCCACCCCCCGACCGGGCCGGCCTCCTGCCGCGGGGCCCCGACGCAAGGTGAACAGCAGGAAGGCGATGATCAGCATGGTGGGAAGCATGCTGAGAAGGAAAGAGCTGCAAAAGGACAACTGTGATTTAGGGTATAACCAAAGTTTAGTCAAGATGCTCACGGGGATCACCTACGCTCATGGGGAGACCATCAAGGTCAACTTTTAGCAGAATAGCAGCTACAAACGTCTGCGGTTGACAATGTATAATGCTTCAATATAAATACACAGACCAAACATGGAGGGAAGTGTATTCCTGCAGTAAAGGAGGGAAGGTCATACATGGCTGGGACCGTGTGCATGCTGGTACATACTCCCTAACCCAACCCAGCCTCACCCATCACTCTCAGACGTGTAGACCACAGGCAGTCGGTTCTCCCCCTCGATTCCCAGCTCCATCTGCGCGGTCTCCAAATTGCGCTCAAACGTGTCCACACTCCCAATGTTGAACCACACATACTGCTGCAGACAGAAGACCATGTCAAGGAGATAAGCTAGAGACCGAAAACAGTGCCACAGTCAGGCAAAACAGGAAACTCCAAGTGTATGTTCACACTTTGCTTTGTTACAGTTTCACTGTCTTTGTTACAGTCTAATGCCATAAGAGCAGCACCAATTTAACAATGTATACAAACAAGTAAATAAAAACCATTATTTGCTCCCATAACCAAAGGAAAACCAGCTAAAAACGTTGATCCCAACGAAGATCCCATTTCAGCATCATACATGAAATCTTAACATCAGTCACCAAAAACTGAAGGACTCACTCCATCCACTGGAGCCTTCCCCGAAGAGAAGATCACTTTGACATAACGCTTGTTCGTCACCTCAAGTCTGTCCACCTGCAAAGACAGGGTAAGTCAACTTCAAACCCAGTGCTACTGCAGGAACAAGCAGCAATCAGTGATCATTACTGTTACCAACCGAAGCAAACAGATAAACTAAAGAGACAAGCAGTCTGCCATTCAAACTAACCCCACTGGCCCACAGGAGCAAAATACTTACAACTCCTTTCGAGAGATAATTGTTGACAAAGTCCTTCCAGGTCACTTCTCGGGCTGCGTTTCGGAAGAAGAAATAATATCCGACTGTTGTCCAGAAGGCCGCCGCACTCAGGAAGTACATCCGGAATTCCCGGTCATCCCAGGGCACGTCGCCCTGGATGGAAAGGAGAAAAGGGAAAACGAAAAACAAAAAACAAAACATGAGCCCCATAGGTGAGACGCCATGCCCTCCGAATTTGGCATGACAGCCCACCTTCTGCAGCCGACTCCACCACGTAGAGTCCTCCTTTCTCCCTCCTCTTCTGCCCCCGCCTCCTGTTGAGCCCCCAGCTCCACCTGCTCCTCCACCTGGCCCTCCACCTCCAGCTGATTTCCCTGAGGGCCGCTGGGCATTTGCAGGCTTGGCCTCTAATCCACCACAAACACCAATCAATGGTGAAACCATCATCACACGATTGTAGTTATTTTACTTCAGAATGTGCAACAACAGAAACACGAGCGCAGAGAGTGCGGGGGGGGGGGCAGTACCTTTTGCTTCTGCAACAGGGGGTTTGATTTCATTGTTCTTTGGACCATTTTTGCAGTAAAACCTCTCAAGTCCTGCAGAAAAAGAAAACGAAAGTCAGTATAAGCTTTAGTCGTAGTAGCTAAAAAGATCTCAAAAGGCTACACATCAAACCATGATCTAAAGAAACTCCAAAACGGATGAGAACCAAAGTCATTGACATCTATCAGTCTAGAAAGGATTACAAAGCCATTTCTAAGGCTTTGGGACTCCAGCGAAGTGAGAGCCATTAACCACAAATGGAGCAAACTTGGAACAGCGGTGAATCACTCCAAGAGCGCATCGACGACTCATAGAGGAGGTCACAAAAAACACACCAGAACTCAGGAACTGCAAGCCTCATGTGCCTCAGTTAAGGTATTTGTTCATGATTCAACAATAAGAAAGAAACTGGGCAAAAATGGCATCCATGGGAGATTTCCAAGGCAAAAACCACTGCAGACCTAGAGTATGAAGGCGGTAGATACTTTTTCACAGCTTATTTGTTTTATAGAATAACCACATATGTAATATAATGCACTATATATTTATACAATTCAGCATTTTTTAATCCTGGTTTAATTGTGGTTCTGCTGGCAGAAGGCTATGCTGAGCAGCAGGTTGCTTTCAGGCTCAAAGTTTGTAAGACAGAAGTACACAAGAACAAGGGGAAGCAGGAGACACTGGGAATGACCAGAAACCAGCCAGGTAAGCAAGGCGGCCACTTCACATCAAAACAGAAAGCAAAATATGCTTAATGCAATTTAACTATAACCATAGAATAGACAGGGTGCGGTGTGGCCACCCCAAAAAACATAACTGGCCCTTAATGCCCACCCCAATCAAAATTTTCTGCCAACATGGCCACTACCTGTAGTAACAGACACATGGACATATGGGGAAAGTGACCCTAACAGCACATCCCACCCGGATTATGATGAACATCACCCTTATCAGCACATAGAGGATGAACAGACCTTTTGTCCGTGGGCCAGTGAGCCTCCTGTAGGCTCCCAGCACGTCCGCCAGCAGGGTCGTCCTGTCCCATGCAACCTGGGTATCAGGTCGTCCGGAGACCTGGAACAGATACAAGGGTGTCAAACCCAGACCTCTCTGATCTACGTAACTGTCATAAATAATGATCATGCACATCGTCAGACAAGGACTGTCTGACTCAGGCTTTAATGCAGTGTTTACATAGAAAGATTCCCCTTAATGTTCAAGAGATCGCGTTACATTTAAGATAACGTGTGCCCCCATGTGTGTACGTGGTTAAAATATTACATAAATATATATATACAGATAATAAAGGCAGAATCCGAGGACCTGGCAGCGCGCATCCCGGCCAGTTGGACACCGCGAGGCCCGATCTGGGCTTTCGCCGCAGCAGGCCGCCGTGTTACCCCGCGCAATGTCGCGTACAGGCCTGCTCTACCAGACAATACGCGCCGGAGAACCGTGGCGGGGGACGCAAGGACCGGGCCGGTGCTGGCTGCGAGACATCGGTGGCTGAAGCACGAATGACCCCGGTGAGCCCAAGCGAAGCAACGTGCGAGCAGACATACCAGGCGTGAGGTTCCGGAGCGCACTGCTGGAGACCGTGCGCATTGCAGGAACATGCGGCAGCCCAACGACAGCCGAAGGTAGCGGTGGGCCATGGCGCACGGAGCCGCTTTCCGTCAGATATCTGGACAGGTGTCACGGTAAACCGCTCCGCCGCACAGAGCCGTCATGCTTCTGTTTACGTGCGTGCGTCATTACGTCACCGCCCGTTGCGTGAATCACCCGGGATACGCCTACTCCGCTCCTGCCCAAGGTGACTGGAGTTATCCAATTCCTACCACGTTCCCACCCCTTTATTTCTTTTATTTTTATATTTTTTATTTTATCGTTTTTATTTTTATAGTTAATTTGAAACTGCGTCCAGATTATGTGTTTATTTTTATGCCCACCTGTGGTTCAACCGGAGCAACAATTTCTTTTTTCCTATATTGCAACACGTTACATAAAAAGATATTTATACGATTGCTACGGCAGCCTGGTGGGAATTTGGGCTACTTACTTTTACAGGTTATGCATTCAAGGGAGACATGGCATAGCGCAAAGTGATTAAATCGATTCTCTGTTGATCGGAATTTGACTTATTTCCCTCGCATGTGATTTGCCATAATGGTCGCTAGGTGGAAACCTTGGTCATACCAGCGAAAAGCGTGAGCGTTACAAACATTATTTTATTACAGTTACTATGTAACCTGGCAGATTTTCTTTCTATACACATGTTTCATTCTTTCCTCTTTCCGGCTGCAATTTGACATTATAAGAGTAACGGTGAAGTGTGTCTTGACTGGTTTCATCCAGTTTTAGTAGCCGAATGTCCATTATTAATATTGAATATTAGGATAACACTCAGGGATAACATTGTAAAATTTAACTTAAATGATTTGAAGTGGATATTTAGCTGTAATCTGACATCCGTGCTTCTAATCATGCCATACTATGACTGCCTCCCTCATCAAAAGCAATTTACATGCAGCAAATGCTTAAGCCTTATATGGACCTTGGTCTGCAATAAAGGGGCCAGTTTAATGGGCAAATGCAGGGACACACCACAGATCCTGCTGCTATGGATACAAAAGGGGCCGTCCCAGCAACTTCAAAAGGCAGGACCTGAGCGGGGAGGTGCAGGAGAAAGTGAACCACTCATATTCAAAAAGAGTGACTGAGAGGCAGAGTGCTGAGAGCACAGTAAGTGACCTCCTCTGGGAAGAGGAAGTGACTCTGTGTCACCCATGCATGTGTGTGTGGGTGTTTCGGAGTGAGAGGACGGGGCAGTTTCATTGGGTAAGCACACAGGAAGTGATCTCAACAGCTTGCTCCCAGGGTAGCCTGTGGCTGTAGCTCAACTTCTAGACACCAGATGGAAAGTTCTCCCAAAGAGGCCTCCGGCAGCTGTGGAGGGTTGCATCACATGCCGTTCCTGAGTCGTCAGGCCAGGGCCGAAGGCGGCATCGATGGGCCATGGGGCTGCCCCAAGGACGTCTCGCACCACGTCTGCTCAGGCTGAAGATCAGCAGGAGGAGAGTCGGGCTGGTCATCCTCTTCTGGTTCGGGTCATGGTTGCTGCTCAACGGGCTGCTCTTCGTCCACAAGACCTTGCTGTCTGACTTCTGCACAGATGACCGGAGTCGCAGGATCCTCCAGAGACTGGTAAGAGCTTTATGGGTATTGGGTTTCGTGCAGACACATGTATGTACATTCAAACGCTTTCATATGATGTCACGTAAGTGTCACGTAAGAGTCACCCCTTCTGTCATCTTCTGGGCTTTGGCGCTCTCACATTTTTATTCCTAGCAGATTCCCAGGACACATTTTTAATTTTATATCCGAACATATATGTCAGATTGTTTCATTCCCTCTCAGAGTGAATCTGACACATGATCGGCCGCTGGTAAAGTGGCACGAAACATCCACCTGCACAATAACACACCTCCTGTGCCAACATGTACCCAGCATGCATTTCATTTGACCTCCTTTACCAGACAAAGCTATTCCACTCTTCACCATAATAAAGGGTGACCTCAAGTTTCATCCCTTCCAAAGAGAGACTGACCTTTTTTTAAAAAAAAAATCATACTGGTTCCTCTGGGTCCTCATAGGTAACCACCCTGTTTTCATTCTATACTACTTCAAGCTGTATTTGAATAGCTGTCTGGCTGATCGCCCTAGTTTTTCCACCTCTGAAGGTACATTCTGGTCTGGCAAATGAGGAATGTAACAATAACAGACAACAATCAGGCCTCTTCTGTTTTTCTGCATGTTACAGTGAGGTGGGACCACACTCGGATCAATGTGTCTGCAACACAGCTCAACCTACGGCTTTTACCATTTCACGGTCACTCTAGTGGAACTTTTTTGTCATTGAAAAGAACAAAAGTGACAGATCCTTAATTTCTTCTAATTCTTATGTCCTGCGTTAAACCTAATGGTACTGTAGGTAGCATAACACATTTCAGTGTGACAGGAAAGTCAAGTGGATGCATATATATGACATATGATTATTATCCCAGCCCTTTGGTCTTAATTAGCATAGGTGGGCCAGGGTGGTGCAATGGTACCTAAGAATATAAGAACATTTACAAGAAAATTTATAAACGAGAGGAGGCCATTCGGCCCATCAAGCTCGTTTAGGGAGAACTTAACTAATAGCTCAGAGTTGTCAAAATCTTATCTAGCTCTGATTTAAAGGAACCCAGGGTTTTAGCTTCCGCTACACTAGCAGGAAGACTATTCCATACTTTAACTACTTGCAGTGTAAAGAAGTGCTTCCTCAAATTTGTTTTAAAATGTTCTCCTGCTAATTTCCACTTATGGCCACGAGTTCTAGTATTTAAACCAGGGGTAGCCAGTCTTATCCACAAAGGGCCGGTGTGTATGCAGGTTTTTGGGTCAGCTGTAGGTCAGCTGTTCAAACCCAGGTGTGAGGACTCTTCAGCCAATCAGTCCTCTAATTAGTAATCTAATTAGGGAGTTGAAGCAAAAACCCGCATACACACCGGCCCTTTGTGGATAAGATTGGCCACCCCTGATTTAAACTAATATTGAAATAGCCATTTGGCTGAACAGCATCCAGACCCGTTAGAATCTTATATACCAGGATCATGTCCCCCCTTAGTCTTCTTTGCTTGAGGCTAAACAGATTCAGCTCAGCCAACCTCTCTTCATAAGACATTCCTCTAAGACCAGGAATCATTCTCATAGCCCTCCGTTTAACCTTTTCTAAGGCAGCAATGTCCTTCTTAAGGTATGGTGACCAAACCTGCACACAATATTCTAGGTGGGGTCTTACCAAGGAATTATATAAATGTAGCATCACCTCCCTTGACATAAACTTCACACACTTAGAGATATAACCCAACATCCTATTGGCCTTTTTTATTGCTTCCTCACACTGCCGAGAGTGGGACATAGAAGCATCAACATACACACCAAGATCTTTCTCGTAATCGGCTACCTTTATTTCAGTCGAACCCACAAAATATCTGTACTTTATACTTCTGCTCCCTGCATGGATTACCTTACATTTATCTGTGTTAAATTTCATCTTCCAAGTATCAGCCCAGTCTCTAATTAAATGCAGATCCTGTTGTAGCCTCTCTGCTGCTAGATCAGTATCTGCTATACCACCCACCTTGGTGTCATCTGCAAATTTAACCAGTTTACTTATGTATTGATGTCAATATCATTAATGTAAATTAGGAACAATAGTGGTCCTAAAATTGAACCCTGCGGTACCCCACTATGAACACAGGCCCATTATGACATTGTGCTTCTAATAACTACTCGCTGCTTCCTGTCTGTTAACCAGTTTTAGATTCAAGCTGCCACAGCTCCTAAAATCCCTGCAACTTTGAGCTTAAGCAAGAGTCGTTTGTAGGGGACAACATCAAAGGCCTTCTGGAAATCTAAGTAGATCACATCGTAGGCCTGTGATGAATTTCACTTGTAGCTTCCTCAAAGAACTCAAGTAGATTCATTAAACAGAATCTACCCTGGTCCCCTGGTAGGGGTATTAACAAACTGAGTAAAAAACAATCCTGTACTAATTCCACCATCTCAAGTTCATATACAGAAGAGCCAGAGACCGTGTCCCACTGTATCCCAGGTAAATTAAAATCACCCATAACCACCACATCATTTTATTATTCATAATCCTGATATCGTCATATAACATCATATAATGTCATATTATATCGTCATATAACATTCTGCTTTCCTCTGTAGCTACATTAGGTGCTCTATAACAAACCCCAACAATTAGGTCAGAGTTTTTAGCATCTAGTTTTATCCATACAGCTTCTGTACTTTTATTTTTATCAGTGAGCTTCTTTGCTTGCAAGTTCTCTTTTACATAAACTGCAACACCACCTCCTTTCTTGCCTATCTGGTCTCTACGGAACAACGTATAACCATCCATATTATATTCTTCACCATCATTGTCACTCATCCATGTTTCAGTTATTCCCATAATGTCATAAGTGTCCGATGAAATTAAAGCCACTAAATCATTAATTTTGTTTCTAATCCTCCTAGCATTTAAATACAGACCACAAAGGGTGGGCCTTTTACAATGCCCACTTTTAATATTTATTGGGGCTTTCCATCTCTCGCCACATAAATTCGTAACTAACCTCCCTGCCCCCCCAGCCCCTAGTTTAAACATTCCTCAACTACTCTACACATACGCCTCCTCAATACACTGGTTCCCCTCTGGTTCAGATACAACCCGTTCAGCTTGAACAGGTCCCTCCTGTTCCAGAAGGTCTTCCAGTGCCCCATAAACCTGAACCCCTCTTTCCTACACCACCATTTTAGCCACACATTTAATCTCCTTATCTCAGCTAACATAGCCTGGCTTGCACGTGGCATGTGAACTATTCCTGAGAATACCACCGTGGATGTTCTGCTTCTAAGCTTATCCGCGACTTCTATAAATATATTCTGCAGAACAGCCCTCCTGGCCTTTCTTGTGTCATTGGTGCCAACATGCACCCCGACCACTGGATCCACCCCGGCTGGGGCCAAAAGCTTGTCCATACGATTCAGAAGGTCCCCCACCTGGGCACCAGGCAGGCAAGACACCGTACAGGACCCTCTATCATGGGTGCACACATGACTATCTACACCTCTAATAATCGAATCCCCTACTACCGCAACCTCCCTCCTCCTGCCCAAGGGCCCACCTGCCTCCCCAGTCTCTTCTGGCTCTAAAGCTGGAAGCGCCTGAAAGCGGTTAGACACCGTCACCTAACCTTGGTTAGCACTGCTGCCATCTACCTCTGGGACTGTGGTTTGAGTCTCCACCCCAGCTCTATGTATGTGCAGTTTGCATGTTATGTTCTCCTTGTGTTATTGTAGGCTTTCCTTCAGGTTCTCCAGTTTCTTTTCCTAAATCCAAAGGTATGCTATGGTAAACTGGAGTTGCCAAATTTTGTGTGTGTGTGTGTGTGTGTGTGTGTGTGTCTGTTTGCATAGAACACATTTGAGGACCAAATTGTTCCCAAAGTGTAGTAAAACCTGAAGTTTCCCTACTTTTGGGGACATCTTTTAAGGTCCCCATTTGAATAACCTCAGTTTTATAAAAATCTGTGAATGCAATGAAAAAAATAAAATATTTGGGTTGATTACTTATGGTTAAGGTTAGGAATGGGTAGGGGTTAAGGGTGTCGTGATTGGGATTAGGGTTTTTCCCATAGAAATGAATGGATGGTCCCCATTTAGATAGGAAGACCAGTGTGTGTGTGTGTGTGTGTGTGTGTGTGTGTCTGTGTGTGTGTGTGTGTGTGTGTGTGTGTGTGTGTGTGTGTGTTTTGCCAGCCAAATGTCTTAATAGGGGAACACACCTACCTCAGTGGACACAAAGACTCAGCTCTGGCAGTGTTATGTTTCACAGGGAACCAGCTCACTGAAGTGCAGCTGGCCCCTCAACGAGGGCTGTAACAGAAGCTTGTGTGCACCGCTTCCCACGCCTGGATCACCCTGCACCTCCTGAGCTTGGCGTCTCTCTGTTTCAGTGTGAGGAGTACAGGCGGGGTATCCTGACGGGCGACCTCTGCCACGACCTCTGCGTCAGCCGTACCCTGGAGTATGAGCGCTGCCTTTACTACGAGAACGGCAAGAAGGTGATGAAAGCTGACTGGCGAGGCGTGCCCGTCGTGCTCAAGTCCAAGCTGGAGAACTTCTCCTCCTACGAGAACTTCAGCTTGCTGGAGTACCAGGACGCTCCAGAACTTTTACCCATAGACATAGTCCTCTACGCCACACTCGAGATGAAGAACTCCCTTGGTCTGGAGGTGAAAAGCAGCACTGTGCCCCAGCTTTGGGCACGCCGCCTCAGAGGGCGTCAGCAGAAGGTCACCCGGGCTGAGCTGGCCTCCCTCTGGTCTCTCCTGCAACAGGAGGAGTACACCTTCTTCAGGGTGCTCCAGGATCTCAGCCAGCATGTGGTGAAGGTTCTGGGCTCGTGCGGCCATTTCTATGCGGTGGAGTACCTCACTGCCGGTCAGGCCAGGATGCAGCATCTCTTTGCCCTGGAGGAGCTTCTGGAGCTGCCCTGGAGGAGGGAGGTGGCCTCAGGCAGACGCATGGTCCTCCATATCGCCCTCAGCTTCATGGACATGATCAGGCATTTCGAGGACGACTTCACCCATCGCCTCCACCTCTGTGACGTCAAGCCAGAGAACTTCGCAGTCCGGAAGGACCTCACGGTTCGTGCTAAATCAACCTATTTTGCTGCCTTCCATTTTATATCACATACTATTACATGAGTAAGGAGTTACTCTTTAATACTCATAGAGTAGCTGGGCGGCTATGCTCCCCATACTCCCTTCAGTGACATTTTCACTGAGCATGTAATCCACCCCCCATGTCCTCTGGGGCAGCTCACGTCCTTCTCTCATCATTGGCCTTGTAGGTCGTGGCCATCGATGCAGACCTGGCTTTTTTCGAGCCCAAGATGCGAGCCATTCTGGAGCAGAATTGCACCAGCAACGACGACTGTGTCTTCTTTGACTGCAGCTCCAGGTGTGACATGAGGAGACACAGATGTGGCTCAGAGCGCATAAATAGCAACCTTCAGGTAGGTAGTAGAGCAGGTTGCATTAACTCTCTGTAAGAGCAGACTTCCAAATGAACAGCTCTGACTCAGTACCAGCCCCATATTTTATTACTATAGTTAACATTCATTGGTTTAAATGCAAATAAAAAAAAAAGACACTAGCGCATTTTTTCCCAGAAACCTGAAACAGTCTGGCGTAACTCCATGAGATATCAAGCTTTCCAAATACAGAAGCACCTGCAGAATGAGCAGCCTTCAACACAGAGAAGCATCTCAGTGTGTGGGATCCCCACAGTCCCAGACAAGCACCTCATACTGAAGTGCCACAAACCCTGGAATTCACATATATATATACATGAGCACAGTAGATGCGGCACAAAGTACAACTTAGACTGAAATGAAATTAAATTAGATGAAATGAAATGAAATGAAATTAAACTGAAATGACCATGTTCTGAAACATTAAAGGACTAAGTATGATACACTTAGAGAAACTGTGTACATAGTACATAGTCTGGTTTCCTGATCCACAGCACTCTCCTCCTAGGTGATATGTGACAAGATATTCAGGTACTGGTTCCCCACCACGTACCTGGGCGGCAGGGCAGGGCACCCCCTGGAGGTGAAGCTGAGACATACCATCCAGGAGTGTGCCATGGGGGCAGGAGGCCGGGCGGTCCAGGAGCGCCTGCTGAGGCTCTTCACTCAGCTCCTGCAGGGCAGCACAGGGACACCAGCGGACGTGGAGCGGCACCGAGCAAACGGCGGCTGAACAAACAGGCCTGATGCGTGCTTCTGATTCAGCAGCAGTGCAGGAAAATACTGAATGGGGATGACCCATGAAAAGACTGGATTTTATGCATTTTCTCTTATTATTTTAAGAGAAAAGTGATTTGCATTTATTACTCAAAAACTACCAAAAATTAAGATTCATAATATCATGACTTAAAGCTCTAAAAAAACTACTTTTGCTGATGAGCATTCATTTTATATATTTTTTTCTCATTTAAAATACATCATGGTGAATGATTTCTGCATAGTAATAGAGATGATGTTAAATGAGAACAGTAGTGTGAATAGGCATCCCTGTCCCGCTGTTTCCATGGAAGGAGAAGGCTGTATAGACAGGAGGGGAGCTGTGATATTAAACAGGCCTCTTTTCTGGGACTCAGCTCTCTATGATTCTATATTGGTTAGAGCAGCGATTTCTCTAAAAACCAGCCCTGATGTAGACCAGCGACATTGTGTGTGTCTTCTGGGGCGGCTGGACCTCCTATAGGGGAGGTGGGACCTGTACACCTCTAGCTCGCTATAGTTAGGTAGAGTCAGGGAAAGTCATCATTTATGGGGTTGTTGATATAATGAGCGATACAGGTGCACAAAATCACACACGCATGCGGCTGACAACATCCGCACTTTCAGAAAAGAAGAGTACCAATCTGTATCTTTGCTTGTCACTGGGGCTGTACCCTCAAGAGTTTCCCAATCGTACCATAGCTTTGAGTAAATGTACCTCTTAGTCTAATTTAAGATACAGAAATGGACTCTGAGGAACATCCCCAAGGTAGAAAACAACATTAATATATCCCCAATGCTACAAAATTGTTCTTCAGAATTCATTTCTGTACCTTAAAAAATACAATCACCTACAGCTAAGGGTACAATTGATAGACCCTTGAGGGTACAGCACCAGGGACCAAGCAAAGGTATAAATTGGAACTCTTTTTCCTGACAGTGTGAATGGGCTAAAATAGTATTAAACCTGGGTTCTTATTTTCATCCCAGAAACACCACACTTCTGTCCAGCTGTGTCCTCTGGAAAGCATCTCAAGAGAAAAGCCACAAGAATCTCGCCAGATTCTCCCATTGCAAGGCATAAAGATATCATGTAAAATAGAATAAAACAACATTGAATATTACAATGTGTCAGGTCACCAGCCATGGTTCATCTCAAAGGCCTGACGTTTACTTAGTAATCGAACAGAACTTAGGGTGATGTTTCTGATCTTGATGTCCGGTCTAAGGTTGGTAACGAAACACCTACAGAACCCTGACACAGGGACAGCAAGTGGCTCCTGCTGGACCATCAGCCCCATCCTTTATGAACCTCTCTCTCAAAGTACTGAAAAATCTTCTTGTGGTCCTCTTTTGTTTCTGTTTCTCTTGGACACACACCAATTCTTTTCAGGCAGAAAGAAAAGTCCACACCGGGGGAGGGGGGGGGGGAATGTCACACAAGCGGAAAACACTTCATGTGGAAAGTAGTTCTTGGCAGTGCCTGCATTGTGATTGGCCAAGTTCATGAGAATGTCTTTCCCTGGAGACAATAGCTTCTAAGCAGATTTGCAAGTCAGTCTGAAGAGATCTGAACATGCTTTTAGAGGTAAACAGCACAGCCCAAGAGCTTGAACAGAGAACCTCAAAACGAACATCTGATGAAGTGTATGACACTGTCATTTCCAGAGCTAGGAACACAGACCAGGTTTTGTAAGCTTGCGTTTAGAGGCATTGTAATCTAAATACGCATAGTTTAGATGGTGGCTCAGTACTAAGCTTTACCTGATCAGCCTTAGCCATTAGTGGTCACATGGGGCTGGGTGGGAATTGAGTGTACCTGATGTAACCAACAGCACACTGTCTTATGTGGAGAGGTTAGCTGAGCTGAATCTGTTTAGTCTTGAGCAAAGGAGACTAAGGGGGGGCATGATCCAGGTATATAAGATTCTAACGGGTCTGGATGCTGTTGAGCCAAATGGCTACTTCAATATTAGTTTAAATACTAGAACTCATGGCTGTACGCGGAAATTAGCGGGAGAACATTTTAAAATGTATTTGAAAAAGCACTTCTGTACACAGCGTGTAGTTAGAGCATGGAATAGTCTTCATGTTAGTGTAGCGCAAGCTGAAACCTTGGAGTCCTTTAAATCAGAGCTAGATAAGGTTTTAAGAACTCTGAGCTATTAGTTAAGTTCTCCCCAAATGAGCTTTATGGGAGAATACCAGTCTGTCACAAAACTAGCCATGAGAGCCATTAGGGTTAGGGCTAAGAGTTAGGGGTTAAGGTTAGGAACAGAGCTTGAGGGATAGAGGTTTTCAGGAAGGGAATCTCTGCAGCCAGACCACTGAGACCAGCTTGCTGCTTTCTCCTGGAACAAAGCAGCTCTTACAGTCCATTTTGGCTACATCAACATGACAGGATCTTTCCGTTTGAGGTGCCTGTGAGGTCTGCACTTGATTGGGTTTGAAGGGCAGGTCCCAGGAACACTCAGCTATTTACTCAGCCTTCATTGGCTCAAGCTCTGACCATATGTATCTAAATAGTTATGCAACGGCAACCAAAGTGGCTCTTCTGCTGATTGTACAGGTAATGTGGTATTGTGAGGAATTCTCTTTAATCATTTTCCCTTGTATGGGTTGTGTAGCCTCAATCACATTTGGAAGCACAAATAAGATTTCTTCCTACTGGGGGGTTTTTCCTTGCCTCTGTCGCCTCTGGCTTGCTCTCTGGGGGCATTGGGCAGGGATGATGTAATGCTCTATTAGAGAATGTAACAATGTGAAAATACATTATATAAAAATAAGTTGAATTGAACTGGGGTTGGTACGGTGACGCAGTGGTTAGCATTGTTGCCTCACTCCTTTGGGACCTGGGTTTGAGTCTTTGTCGAGGTTCTGTTTGTGGAGTTAGCATGTTCTTCCTGAATCACTGTGGAGTTTTCTCTGTGTGCTCTGGTCCCCCCTTCCCCCGACAATGCAAAAAAATTCTGAGGTTAAGTAGAGTTGCCAAATTGTCTGTAAGTCATTGTGCCCTGCAATGGGTTGGTGCCCCATTCTGGGTTGTTCCCTATCATATGTGTCCATAGGCTTGAGACCCCCTCTGACTCTGACTAGGATAAGCAGTTACATAAAATAGATTAATTGAAGTAACTTTGATTGATAATAATATTTAAATATCGATTTACCCGTGTGCTGGTTTTAGTAGCTGATAACTTGTTGATTTTTTGTCCTTATCTGCAGTGTTAATTTTGGCAAGAGTTTTTACTTTAGTTTTAGTCTTAGTCATGTACTGAAAACTGTAGTTGGATTAAAGT
>JAODKF010000114.1:1514795-1525345 GCA_026779585.1 Mormyrus proboscirostris
GAGCTATTAGTTAAGTTCTCCCCAAGCGAGCTTGATGGGCCGAATGGCCTCCTCTCGTTTGTATATTTCTTATGTTCGTATGTTCTTATAAATATTGTCAATACGTTATAAAATTCTAACTTTTGCGAATTAAACCTAAGTAGCAAGCCATCTCATAACACAGAAACCCAGACTTCCTAATTTCAATAAAATATTTAATGGATTCATATTCATGGAAATTCAGCGATCATTATCTATTACTTTCAAATATGTGTTTTGACTATACATAATATTTAAGATGTATTTTAAGTATTTATATGTCAAGAATGAAGCTTTATTTTATGCTACAAGATGACTTGCACGCATATAGGGCGCGCTTGTGAAAGATAAAGCTGCAGGAATTTCAGGGCGGAAAGCATTGCGTGAGAACCAGGCTTCCCAACATATCTTTCTCTCTCTCTCTCTCTCTCTCTCTCTCTCTCTCTCTCTCTGTCTCTTGCAAGCTGAACTGCGATTGCAATTCGCTGAACCCTCACCTAGTCGCTCTTCGGGTGCCTGCCGTGCAGAGTTTGACGGACATTCGAATGGACCAATCGCCGAATCCTTGCCAGGCAACCGAAACTGGCGCGGACCAATCAGTGTAGCGTGTACAAGTGTACAAGGCAAGTGGGCTGGACCAAAGGCGAAGAGTAGCTGTGCTTTAATAAAGTTAAATCTGACACGTTTTACAAACGAGTAGTTTGCGTGTGAAACTTCGCGGATATGGAAGGCAATACTGCGAACAAGCAAACCGTGAAGTACTACCGGCTTTCCGAGGTGGAGGAACGGAATTCGAGCAAGAGTACCTGGATTATTATCAACTATAAAGTTTATGATGTTACTAAGTTTTTGGAGGAGGTAAGATTGTGCGTTTAAGGAACACACTGTTACATGACTGTTGCTGGACACGCATTAGATGACCCGGGCAGGAGATGCAGCAGTTGCTATTGTATGTCTGGCCCCTGGAATGTGCTTCGTTGAGCTGTCCCGTGTTTTCCTGCTGTGTATTCCCGGCTTTACCCGACTCTTTACTGTTTAGCCATCTTTTGAGCCCTTCTGTGCATCCCCCTGCTATGTGTTTCTAGCATTTAATCTGTTTGCATAATCTTCTATGAACTCTTCCCTATGTATTTGAACCCAGTAGTTCACATACAAAACTAACACAGTTCATAGAGGATTTCATGGACCGCCGCGATTCATTCTGCTTAACTACCACTGCTGCATTTCTAACATGCTGGTTCGCTGTATCTATTTTGTCTTTAAAACACTTCTAGGGTATAAGTTATTGTACAACCGTCTTGGTGATTATTATAGATCTGCATGATATACATAAAAATTGTGACGTATCGTTTTAATTATACGTTTTATGCCTTATGCTTCTATCAATTATTAACCAGGTAGAACTTATTATAATATATGATCTGCAAGACTGAATGGGAATTATCGAGCAGTATGATTGTCTAATGATTAGAGAGTAACGCATACGAGTAATATGCAAACTTTTAAAATGTGGTGCTGTTCATTCATATTTGTTTGCCCTTGGGATGAAACAGGTATTTTTTTTTAGTTTGAAGTCATTGACGTCTTGTGTACACTGGGGTCAGGAAATGTATGCTTTGTTTGCGTTTCTGATATTTTTGTAGCTATTTGCACACAGCCGAAGAAATTGTATAATAATGTTTTTTCCGTAGACAGGAACTCATTAAGAAGCTAGGAGGCAATGTGTCAGCAGCCACTGCTCTGCATCTCTGGTTAGTTCTGTGGCTAGTGAGGAAATCCTGCTTTGTAGAATACATTTTCGTTACAGGAGCTGGGAGGGAGCAAAAACCTGGACTGGCTGAGGGTCTAAGTTGTGCTCATAGTTACATGTTTGGATTTTTTTTTCTCACTTAATCAAAGCTATACTTTTATTTCATTAATTAATCTTTCATACTTATACAGCACAAGGTCACAGTGACCCTGGAGCCAATCCTGGGAAGCACAGGCTAAACTGCATGGATACCCTGTATGGGAAGCTAATCGATTACAGAACAAAAATTCACCAGAACACATGTATGTGGGGCAGTTTTTTCCTTGGGGATCCCCAGACAGTCCGTGTTTTTTGGCGACCCACGAACCCTCCGGCCTCACTATATACGTAACATGCTAAGCTTACTCAATGACTGGGTGATGTATTACATATTTCATAACATAAAGTGCAGTTGGGGCATGGAGGAAAAACATGGCAACATGAGAACTGAAAAAAGTTTAATAAAAGTTGCGATAATCGTCCTGATGCAGGACAGTTTTTGTTTAAAAGTGGACTTGTGCAATGACAGGTGAGGTAGCTGTGTGTGTGTGTGTGTGTGTGTGTGTGTGTGTGTGTGTGTGGGGGGGGGTGTTCAGGTACTGGGGGCTACAAGGCAACAGGTTGTTGAGGAGCTGGCAGAACTGGCCTGGATGTCCTGGTACCTTCTGCCAGACAGCATATGTAAAAGATCAATCTAATGACTGAATTCAGAGCTGTTCTTCAAGCTTGACTGAGATAAGTTGTCCTCTGTGGAGGAAACATCAGATAACCTTGTGCTGATTTGCGCAGTAGGACTGTCTACGGCATGCATAAAGGAAACCTTTTTTTGCAGACCCAGTCTTCAGCTGGGGGGGAAGAGGGGTGGAGATTCTTCTCCTCACTAACCAGGTCGCTCTGCTGTCACCTGACCCATACATTAATGCAAAAGTCCTGAAAGCGGAGAAGAGGGTCATTGTCTATAGGAATTATAAAGATGCATCACACTCCAGCAGACTTCCTGCAAAAATAAGTATCATGCAATTGTACAATGTCCTGCAGCTGCTGCATTTGTGATTGCAAAAAGCCCTGTAAGCATGACAGGTACGTGAATTTGTGCAGGTGGTGTGGGGTCAGGGACAGGGAGGGTGGCAGGAACGGATGGCCATCGGAACCCCTGTAGCACCCAGGAGAGATGAACCAGCAGCTGATCGGTTTAGGGAAAATATCTAATAGAGATTTTACTGACAGAATATTGCAATTTGGTTTGCGAATTTTATTTTTTTAAAAGTCCAGGTTCAGTTCAATATACAGTGTGTGATAGATTTAAAACATGACACAGCATTACCTCATGAGATACCATGAAAATATTAACTGGTCTGTATTCTAATGCCAGGATGAGAACATAAAGATATGAAGTGTGAAATCCAACATTCATTTATTACTTTTGTAAATTAGCAGAGAACAACAAAACAATTATCACAAAAGCTTTGAATGTTATGTTAAAGTAATAATAATAATAATACAAATTAAACAATTCCAGTGAGACAAAAAAACAATAGGGATCTTGCAGCTAACGCTGCTTGATTGTCTAATAATAGGACCTTTCTGCAACCAATCTCTGACCGTGAAATAGGCAGGTAATTCACTTACAGCTCAGCACGGTAAATGTACTGCTTTCCTTGGGTTTGCTGTTTGTGGGTGTATATGCAGTCACCTTGGGCAATTTCTGATTGGTCAGCATGACTGGCACTCGGGGAGTATGTCACTTCTGATTGGTGAGAATGACTGTCACACAAGGAGAATGGCATGAATTTATAAAATTGTTCTCAGGGCAGTTTTAAACCCTGGATCAGCATATCCTAAATTGACGCCTTTGTGATTTGGTAATAGCATTGTTTCGATTCGCGATTTCAATTTGAAATCGATAAATCGCTCAGCCCTAGTTTCAACCACTAAAGGATCCAGACTCGGTCCTATGACTGAAATCTTTCCTCTCAAATATGAGACTCTGGCTGAAATGCACCTGTAAAATGGGTAGCAGCCCCCTCTGCACTTTCTTGTGGGCTCTCACCATTCTATCGTGCCCATCCAGACCATTGCTGCTTTAGACCATGAGATCTTCAGACCATTTCCACCTGCTCCTCTTGCTGGGTTCCTTCAGCCTGCAGCTCCTTGCTCTGTTTGAAGTTCATCGCTGAATCCTCTTTCTCCTACATGTAGTGAATGTATATTGATGATGTTTATGCTGATGTTCAGCCTTAGGGAGAGTTGCAGGCCTTCTCCTTCCTCTGTTCTTCAGGCCTCCCCAGAGTTGCTATCTCTTAAGGGACCTGCAGCCTTGTATGCAGAGATAGTCATCAGCTGATTTGTGGCTCAGTCTTGGCTGTGGTTTGCCCAACTGGCTGTGTGCTGATGTTTGTTCCTGTTTGCTACACCCACTGGTCATGTGACCTGTCTTCCTCTAGCGCGGTTGATTTCTCTATTCATTATTCCCTTGGCTTAGTCAGGAGACTGGATGACGGGAGAGCACGTGCCATAGAGGTGTCATTCATTCAGTGTGGACATCAATCATCATATTCTGCCTAGTAATGACTCCTCACCATCACGCTATAAATGTTATTGTGATAAGGAATGGAGAGAAAAAGCAGGCACCCAAACATCCCACTGGGAATGTCTGGGCTATAAATGAGCCTTAAAAGTGTCTCTTTACATGATCTGGCTGCTGTAAACCCATCCAAAGATTATTTTGATTCATTCTGGCTCGGAAAGCTAGCTATTAAGTGTGCCTGTCTCTTTAAACATTGCATCATGGCTGCCCTTAGCAACCGTCCCATGATCCCCTGTGCTGTGTACACACAGCATCCCGGCGGGGAAGAAGTGCTGCGGGAGCAGGCGGGGGGCGACGCCACAGAGAGCTTCGAGGATGTGGGCCATTCAAGCGACGCCAGGGAGATGGCTGCAAGCTTCGTCGTTGGAGAGCTGCACCCGGTAGGAGACTGTGGGTGGGCCCTGTCCCCCCAGCCATCCTATGTCCACAAGGCCGCTTTTGTTCACTGTCCACCATCCACACAAACATTGCCCCTCTCTAGTGTGGCAATTAAATGCCTTCCACAGCCTCCCCTGATCCTGATGGTGTTTTGGAACAAAGCAGAAAGAAGAATTTTAGACCACGGCCAGCAGCCGGATGCGTTTAGGCTTGGAGGTCACAATTAATCAGATGGGGGATATTGTCAAGCATAGTTTGGGGTTTGGGTTTAAAGTACAATGAGGAAGACCAATAACACAACTGCGGGTTTGCCTTTATACCAAGTCAAAATACACATAAAATGAACATAGACGTTGCTCAAGTAGGACAGTAAAGAAAGTCCATTCTAATGTACACAGGTGCATAGGTGATTCGAGGTGATTGGATGGAATTGTCACCTGACTTGTCCCTGTCTCACACTTGCAGTTTAATACATCTGTGGGCAGCATGTGGCTGAAGAGGATAGGGCACTGTGCATGTGATCGGAAGGTTGCCAGTTCATATCCCAGGCCTGGCAGAGTGATCTCATCACGAGGGCTATGAGCAAGGCCCTTAACGTCTGATTTTTCCTAGGACTGACTGAACCTACTTTCTCAAAAATGTATATTGGTTTGGAATAAAAACAGGTCTTGTAGCTCAACAATTCAAGCATCGTGCTAATGACGCAAAGATTGTTGGTCCAAATCCCAGGGAGGACACACAAATTGTAACCCTTGCCTCTACTGTAAGCCACTTTGGGTAAAAGTGTCAGATAAATGAGTGCAATTTTTATAAAAGCATCTCCTAAAAAAATGTAATATATTCGGCTTTGTGATTCCGGAAGGCTCTTGAACCCTGTTGCCTACATTTTGTCTGTTTACAGGAAGACCGGCCTAAAATTCAGAAACCACCGGTAAGGATGAGGGGTTCTTCACTCTTGTGTTTAACACAGTGGGCCGCAGGAATGTGAAGGGCTGATGTCAAGGATGCTGGAAACAGGACCTTCAGCTGGGTGAAGGGCGCAGCGATCGCTCAGAGATGGGTTCCACATCTGCCGTCTTCTGTTTGTTCCACTGACGAGTAGCATACCATCCACCTTGAAAAGGCACATTGTTTGTGAAGACTTTCCCCTTCCTTACACTCTTGAATTTTGCTTTTTATCTAGGAGTCACAAGTAACAACTCTTCCAGATAATTCGAGGTATGTCCCTGTGGCATTGGTGTGACACATTGGTTTTAGGAACAGTGGCTGGATTTTGTTAGTAGAAAGTAGAAATTAAGCGTTACTTTTGGGCATCCCCACTGCTAATTTAGCACTTATAATACACTACACTCAGAGCTGGAATACCTCTGGTTGATGGAATATCAGCGTTGAATGGTTTTGTAATTGCACAAGATGCAACAAAATTAGAAGAGTATTTCTGCCTTACATAATGGATGATTAAATGCTGAGCATCACATTTACTCATTGACTTCTCACCCCGGCGGTTTAACTCTGAAAGACGTGTGTGACATTTGTAATAACATGTCGTAATGGAGCCCCTGCTTATTAAAGGCTGTTTATGTCAGCACACACAAGTGTATTTCTGGGTCATTCTGTATGAAGTATTATCAGTCTAAACTGTTAACAGTGTAAACTGTCAACAGATTGTTTTTCAGGAACCTAAAAATTTCTCCAGTTACTAGTATTCATAGCAAGATATATTGACCATGTAAAACCCACCCGTGGTAATGAGCACCCTGAAGATTACTGAACACTTTAACTAACAGTGGTTTCATCCCATAGCTGGTGGACGAACCTCGTGATTCCAGGCTTGGCCGCCGCTGTCGTCACGTTGCTGTACCGCTTGTATATGTCTGAAGAGTGATGTCGTGAAATCAGCCCCTCCCCCTGCCCCAGTGCCATGATGCGTATTCTCAGAGGTGCCAAACGTCACTGTACCACTTCAGGTTGATCTTATGTAACATGTAACCCGTGTCGCTGTTATCGTTGTATTGTCTGTCTATTTTTAATTCCCCGTGAGGTTTAAATACAAATGTGTAACTTGACATTTCACATCGTTCACTAATTTTTAGGGTTTTTTTTCGTAATAAACGTGTATCGTAAATGTATGATCTGGATTTTAATGACCAGTTAGTGCTGTCTTTGCATCCTTTTAAGAGTTGCCAAAGGTTGGGTCATGCAGGTCACTAAAACATGTCCCCTGTGAAGCAGTGTGATCAGTCAGTTTTATTATTGAATAAAGGCTATCACGTTGCACTGTTTATAGTGTGTGGTACCTCATTCTGCAACTGGAAGCTCCATGTTTGTAATTCTGACTGCTGTTCGCATGCATTATGCCGTAAGGAAGGAATCCAGAATGTTTTCCTTTGTGTGTAAAATGGTTCCCAAATCAGGCCCCTTAATTAACCATCTGTTAATTTGACAGCACAATTTTGCTAATAAATGCCTTCATATTTCATAATATAAATTATTTTGTATTTTGATTTTTAAGTGCGTTAGGGGCTATGGATGAATAGCAGCTGATTCAAAAGCCATGATTTCGTAACGTTTTTCATTACAATTTTCTGTAATGATTTGTGAATTTGCTAATCATATGTGATTTTAATATTCATTCAGCACAGTGCAGGCTAATTTATGTAGTCGTCAAAGCCTTTGTTTCTTTTTTGAGATAAATGTAACGGTAAACAAATAAAGTAGTAGGATCCATCCATCAGTCCATCTGTCTAAAAGCTGCTTGGGGTCATAGAGCAGTGTTTCCCAACCCAGTCCCCAGGGAACCCCGGACAGTCCATGTTTTTGCTTCCTCTCAGCTGCCAGCCAATCAGGAACACCGAGTACCTGGGAGCTGAAAGGAAGCAAAAACGTGGACTGTCTGGGCTTCCCCGGGGACTGGGTCGGGAAACATTGCCATAGAGAGTAAAGCATACAGAAGCTTTTTTCATCTTTGCTGTGTTTAGTTTGATTGTTTTGTGTCTATGTTGAAACATGGAGCCGAATGGGCCACCAGCCTGCCAGTGATGTTACACAGTGGAGAGTGTTAATTGGCATATATTCCTCCATATTGAATTCTGCTTTTTTTCACGGTTCTTCACTCAAAGATTCCTGTAAACAGACGATTATTTAATCTTATTATGCATTTAGTGGCAAAGTGTAACGTCGTTATGCATGACGTGTTGCTGTGCATTCCATAACATAACTTTCATTGAATTCCTTAGGACAAGTTTTGAAATGTTCTTTAATGATGTAAGAAATTATCTGCAGATATTTTCTGTCAACTGAATTTTTCTGAAATAAAGTGTAAATAATTTCGAGCTGGATGCAAGTCTGGGATCACTTTTTTTTTTTTTTTTTTTTTTGGTGTGTCTGTAGGTTCCAGAACAGACAGGGTGACTGTTAACTATGCTCAGACGGGTAACAGATCTGGACCTGTATCATCAAGCAGGATTTCTTGCTTACCTGGATAACTTGTCAGATTTAATGTAAGTGAAAGAAGAAAAAGGTCATTTAAACAGGGGTACCTTAAATCTGACAATTGTACAGTTAGGCAAGAAATCCTGCAGTTTGAATCAGGTTCCTGGTGCATGAGTTACTCATGGTCAGCTGATCCAGTACCCTAACTCTCTGTCACCGCCTCTCTATTCTTACCAATGGGGAGGGCCAGGGGTGTTTCTCAACATGTGTACTTGACCATACTTGTGCTCTCGTGTACCAGGTTTAATTATAATCGATACTTTATTGATCCCCGTGGGGAAATTGTCTTTGCACCTCCCTCAACTTGTTCCTTTTTGTAGAGTAACAGAGGATGGCAATAATCCCCGGATGTTGTTCTTGCCCAGCTCTCATCAGATATCAAGGTTACATCAGTTGCATCCTTGCCGAATTAAACCAATCCCATGATTCAAGTACGGTCTTTGCATTCTTGGTATTGAGATTCACCCCAGCTCACTTACTCCTGTTGTATCACACAATTAATTATGAGGGAAGATTTTTTTTTTTTTCCCGATTCCACATATCACTACAAATCCCTGGTCCACCAGAGTTTAGTCTGTAGATGCCCTGGCCAGCTTAGGGGGAGGGGGGGGGGTCCCAGCTCACCCCTCACCCCTCACCCCTCATACAGCTCTGACACTCTCAGGCTCTCAGAGCGAGAATAAACCCATCTGTGCTTGGCATCTTCCTCTGGAGCCTTTCCTGTTTCGAAGTTTGCCGTAACAGGAAGTCAGCAGTCCTGCATGTCTGTACTGGGGAGCAGTTATCCCCGTCGTCTCTGAATTCCTACAGGGGCAGCACCCAGTTAAGGCGCCGCTCCCCACTGCTGGAATATACCTCAAGGTCATGGAGATGTCTCCACTAGACCTTCTCTCCCCTTCTGGAGAAATGTCCAGTGCAGTGGGCCCATTCTATCTTCTTTGCAGCAAGAAGGTAAGATTTGAGTAAACTATCAAACGGAATAGGGAATAATGGTTATGAATTCTCGTGAGTGCTATGGCCTTTACCCCATCCCCCCCCTTGGTTCTGGCTTCTCCCCCACCACTTTTTATAAAAGTTTGAGAGAGTGAACCATTCAAAAGGATACCCCATGTTCCTCTAAATACTTTGCCGTGATTTTCATGCATCATACAAGAATTGCCCAATATCCCCATGTTCATCAAGGAACAAGGTTCTGAATTCACTTCAATTCAGTTTATATTGTATACTGTAGCACATTTTCATAACATTACGTTGCCTCCAAGCCTATTACATTGTACCCGCCCAGTGCTTCCAGTAAACAAGCCAGAGGTGACAGTGGCAAGGAAAAACTCCTTAGATGGAAGAAACCTCTGGAGGAACCATACTCAAAGGGGGAGCTCATCCTCCAGGGCCCAGCTGAGGAAGTAAAATAAACAAAATGACAAAATCCTAATTTATACAGTTCAAATTTTAAGATTTGAGTGGAGGACAAGCAGGTGATGGGGCTGCTTCTGACGGCAGGATGACAGCAGTATTTGCCTTCATTTATGCACCATTGGAATGAAATTTCCCATAATGCACTGACTGTACTTGAGGTTGAGTTGGGAATTGGACAGTTCCCAATGGGATGCAACAAAATTGAAGTTACTAATTAACAGCAACCACCAATAATTGTCACTGGAGATAAAGGTAAAACTGATTCCTTTGGTACTTTGTACGGAGGCCTTGCTTTCATGATTTTTTTTTAAACAAACAGTGTCTACCAAACAAATACGTGGAAGTTAGTTATTCAAGCTCCACAGCCCACTTTCACCTTATTTTGCACACCCAATTTGTATTGCAGCCCAGAAAGGTTTCAACAGTTTGTTGCAATACTGGTTTCTTTAGCAGTCAAAACTTACATTTATTTACCTTGTATTTATCTAACGGACACATTTATCTGAACATCACTCTGCTGACCTGCCAATCAGAGGCGTCTTAATCGACTGAGCTACACATCGGCCCCAGTGAAACCATAAGATTTCTGAAGGTTGAGCTTGTTGTTTCAAGCAATGCACAGTCCATTCCACTGCTGTGTACAAAATGTCTATTTGCCCATGTGTTGACCCCAGGGCTGTTTTTCAGTGTTGTTCAAAGGTCCGTTTGTTTAGTGTGAAGGTGACGCCCCTGGACGTGCTGAATAAGGGGACCACAGACCAGCGTCTTCAGTTCTGCTTCTCCCTCCAAAGCAGAGAGGAAGATGACCTGCCTGCTGGTTCTCGTGCTGGCTTGTGGAGCTCTGATTTTCCCCACAGAGGCCCAGGAGGA
>JAODKF010000116.1:35965-46211 GCA_026779585.1 Mormyrus proboscirostris
CCTCCCCCCCCCCCGCCTGACGCCACACGCTGTCCCCCCCCAGCACTGCGAGTTCCGGATGCGCGGCCACTACCACTGCCTGAGGCCTGGCTGCTTCTTCGTCACCAACATCACCACCAAGCTGCCGTGGCACGTCAAGAAGCACGAGAAGGCGGAGCGCCGCGCCGCCAACGGCTTCAAGTACTTCACCAAGCGCGAGGAGTGCGGCCGGCTTGGTACGACCCCCTCCGCTTCGCTTCCTGCGCTTTCCCAACGTTCTGTCCCTTAGGCAGCAGCATATATGCTGCCCCCAGTGGCTATGTAGTGCCAGTGCACTGTAAAGAGATCTGGGGTGGGGTCACCAGACAAGTGCTAACCACTAGCAGCAACAAGACTGCTATCACTTTCAATATTCACCGTATGTCCAGTGCTCCTATACAACACCCACGTTCAGTGCCCGCGTTCAACGCTCGTGTTCAGTGCCCCGTTGGCACAGTGTGTTTAACCTCATGTTGCTCTCACAGGAGTGTGACCAGCTGGTAAACATTTACAAAAAAATGAAGCAGCCATTTATTCATATCATTGCGGTGAGAGGCTGTTTTATCAGAGAGGAGGGAAACACATCATGTGTGTTTTTTATTTTAATCCCTTAATATATTAATGTACTTAAATGTTTATAGGGAGCAATTAAGTTGAAGCTGGTTTTTGTTTGTACTTAACCTGGCAGCAGCATGCAGCTAAGCGAGTTCCATAATGACTCTGCTCGTCTGTCACAGTGTGTTTCTGTCGCCGCGCTTTGCCAGGGGTAGATCGCTATCGCGCTGCAGCAAATGAGAAGGTGAATTTTCTCGGAGGAAAAAGGTTTGCCCGTCACAGAAAAAAAAGAAACAAGAAAAACAACAAACAAAAGGGCTTCTATCTGTCGCTCTTTGTCCCGTTTTTAATATGCCCGTCGCATTGTTTGAACGGGTGCGGGGGGGGGGGGGGGGGTTGAAATTTTTTAAAAATTTAAAAAAACAAAGAATGTTTTTCAACTTTTACAAAAGCAAGGCACTCGAGTCATAAAGAATTGATGGTTCAGAGGCACGCCGATAGCGGTATCCATGGCAGCGGCAGTAAACAGAGCAGCAGTGATGATGTTACCTGGATCCGGTCTCACAAAGGGGCCCTGATATTTCAGCAGTTACTGTTATTTGCTCAACTTTGCGTGCTTAATGCTCCAGCCCGGTGCGCACAAAGGCGATTTGATGACACGCGGCTTTCGTGCCAGGCGCCGGTCACCATGACAACCGACGTGCCAGCACCTGCCCCGCATGTTGTTCTTTCAATTATTTTGTCGTGCGTGATTCATAATAGAATTAATACCGGCTTGCCACAATATTGGATTAACTTTCGGAAAACAACCAGCAACTTCATTTAAATTCATACAACAATTACAATCTGTGGAGGCAACCATACAAACAGGGAAAAGATACCAGTGGAAAGATTTTGATAGATAAATAAAACATGTCATACAAATGATGGGTTTACTGCAGTTGCCCGGCTGCACTTTATCGAGTTACTAAATATTAGTATTTACTTAATGGCAACAGGAGAGCACATCACCAGTGAATTTTGCAATAAAATGGCTCAACGGGTCCCTGTGAAGCGTCTAAATTGCACCACGGGACACTGCACTCGCGGTGGACGTGGCAGCATATGCCCAAACGAGACGAGCAGAGAAGAGGCGCCGAGTAGGGAAGGGGTGCTTTCATTAGTTTCGGTGTGAGACGGACTCGCTGTGAACGGGTCCTTGGCAGTAGCATTTCAGCATGACGCCGCATGCACAGGTTCGAAGCCTTCCGGCCAGACTTTAGGGACTCGAGTCAGACACATCGCGAGGCTGAGGCGTGGAGGCCTGAATTCCATAGTACGAGCCAATGGCATGGCCATGCTCCAGAGGCCGTGTGGGCCTGGCAGCTCCCCTGAGGAACCACTTCAGTAGTCCTGGATGAGAGGTTACCTGAGGCCTGAGTGTAAAGGTAAACAAGGCCGGTTAGGCAAGGTGACCAGGATCACTAGGTCAAGGGAACTAGATTGATTTATTTTATGTAATGCCAGCTAGTCTGCCTCAGAGAGCCACTGCCATGTGGGAGGGTAAGTGTGTGTGTGTGTGTGTGTGTGTGTGCGCCCCCACCAGGCTTCCCCACTCACACCCACCCTTCCCCACACACAGGCTGCAAGTATAACCAAGTGAACAGCCACTTCCACTGCATCCGGGAAGGCTGCCTCTTCTCCTTCCTCCTGAAGCACCAGATGACGTCTCACGCACGCAAGCACATGAGGAGGATGCTGGGAAAGAACTTCGACCGCGTCCCCTCCCAGGTAACCACGGAAACGCCGCACTCCCCTTGCACACGGCCTCCATTGGCTGATGGGCGGTGGGTGAGTGACAGGCAGAGAATTTGCGCTGAAAGGGCAGGAGCAGTGATTTGCATGTCGTAAGTATGCAAAGCAGCCAGCTCTGTTACAAACAGCTGGGGGAAGCAGGCCAGCTTACTGGGGTGCATTCTGGGTAACACAGGCCAGGTTCAGCCAAAATGCCGGTGAACACTACATCAAAGCGCTCCTTTCAGGGTGCACCTTCTTCGTTACCTTCCCTGGTTGACGGGGCTGCCTGGTAGTAGCCAGGACTTTATCTTTTGGTGAAGATTCATGTAGTTTAATTTAATTTAAACCATGATGTCTCCCGAGCCAGCCACAGCCCCTGATTCCTGCTCCTGTGCGCCACCTGCAGGTGGTACCCCATGCCCACAGGCCAGATGATATGCAGAACATGGCAAGCCTGTCGGCGGGTGCCGGGGGGGACCGGCCCGGCATCTCGGGCCTGACAGATGACGGAGACGAGTATATGGACTACCTGGGCGGTGGTAGCAGCCCGCTTGGCCTTTCCTCAGAGTCATCCAACCAGGACCGCAGCTGTACCAGCACCCCAGTGGGCAACGACAGCTCCCCAGCAGGTAGGAGCCGCACACTCACCCCAAAAAATGATTCGTAACTTGCCGGGAGCAGCCGAAAAATGGCAAGACCATGCGTCAGTCAGCGGGAGGGCCGGCGTCTAGCCGGTTAGCCGTTAGCCTGTAAGCGCCATTAGCAGACCATGCGTCAGTCAGCGGGAGGGCCGGCGTCTAGCCGGTTAGCCGTTAGCCTGTAAGCGCCATTAGCAGACCATGCGTCAGTCAGCGGGAGGGCCGACGCCTGCCCTTTTAGCCGTTAGCCTGTAAGCGCCATTATTGCTCAGCCCGCGTACCGTGCACTTGTCCTCTGGCTTAATGTCAGATGTCTGTTTATGTATCCCGCAGAGTATTCAGTATCATAATAAGATAGTATTCATGAGTACATTTTACTTCACTTTACTCGAGAGAATACGTAGCTATGATGATACAGTAGCCCCCACTGTGACGCTGCAGACTTTGCACGCGCCCCCGGCATTGGCCCTTAGTGGCACAGGTGCGGAGTGTGTCGGACGCACTGCCTCCCGGCCGCCCTTGCTGGCCGAGTCTCATTGCTCTCTTCCAGCCGCTGTACTTCAGGTGTTACCTTCCATTCTCATCGTTGTTGCTTGGGCTGTTGTTTGGGATTTTGTTTTCATTTTGGCTTTCTTTGTCTTTTTTATCACAATTATTTTATTTTCTCCCTGTTGTGCCTCCCCACCCTTGTCTGTGGCGTGTGCGTGTGCGTGTGCCGTGTTTGTGTGCGTGTGCATGTGTGTCCTTGCCCCCCCTCCTGGACGACCTGTCTCCATAGGATCAGGCTGCCAGGTCCCTGCTCCTGCTGCCATCGCCCCCGCTGACACTTCCGCTACCCACAATGCACCTCCTCCACCACCACCTCCTCCTCCTCCTCCACCTCCTCTGCTACCTCCACTGCAGCCCACGGCCTCGCCTTTCCCCCCGGCCCTGCTACGGCCACCCCTCCCCTCGTTGCCATACCTCCTCTCTCCATCCTGTCTGTCATACTCTCTGCTCAGCGCCTCCCTCGGAGCCACCCGGGGTGTTGTCATGCCGACCAACACGCCGGCGTTCAGTCCGATCGTTGCCGCGCCGTCTCCGGTTAAAAGCGACGTCCCTATAGTGCAGGATGCCGCAGGTACCTGTCCCCGGACGCCGGCAGACACGCAGCCACCGCAGCTAGCACAGCGCCGTGGCAATGGTACACTCTGCATGCTTGGGTCCCTCCTCCAGGGGGCAGAGTGCAGACCGCACTGCAGGCTGGGCTAGCTGCGACACTCACACGCAGCAGGCAGAGCCAGCACACTGACAGGGGTGGCTGGCTGGCCCAGGTGGGGGTGCGGTCGGTTGGTCATGCGTAGCTAGCACACCTCACGATGGGAGACATACGCACCCCAGCCTCTGCACCTGCTTCTATCTGTCCATCCTGCCAGTAAGATAGCTGTTTGTCTACAAGCAGGGAGAAGATAGAGCCCAGCAGCCCACTCACACACACACACACACACACACACACACACAAACACACACACACACACACGCACTGTCCTCACCAGACAGGAGCTGTATATCCACATACTATATGTATCACTTGTCTCCATCTTGCTCTGTCTAGTAAATATCCTGTGTGGGCAGTGCCAACCTCACCCAAAGCCTGCCGGTTTAGCTGGACGCCCCGAATGGGCATCACACGCCTCACCTGCAGGCTGCCAGTGTCACATGATGCCCCGCCTGGGCAGCGCCCTTCCTTACCCGCAGCCTACAGGTGTCGCCGGATGCCCCACATGGGCAGTGCCCACCTCACCTGCAGTCTGCCAGGCCACACGGCGCCTAAGGAGCTGAGCTTCACACATCAAGTGTCCCCAAGTGTGAGAGTATAACTGTGATCTCTAGTTCTGCTGGCGGGGTTGGCGTGTGAAGCTCAGCTCAGCTCAAGCCACCATGCCACCTAGTGACCTAAAGAGCAATGTCACAGAGTTTAATTCTTCTAGCCCAGGAGAGGGAGGGGGGGGGGGTTATTGAACATGTTAAGTCTTATTTGTGAGTTAGAGTACAAAGACAGCTGCTTCTTCTCCCTGATGACCCCCATTTTGGGAGGTTATGTGAAAAGGACATGTGGTCAGTCAGTACTGCACCCTCTGAGGTTGTTTGCTGGCTAATGATCGGTCCCTGCTCTGTCCCACCTGCCCCCCTCCCTTCACTCCAGGCAACACCATCTCCATCCCGACGGCGACTGGGGCCAAGAAGCGCTTCTGGATCATCGAGGACATGTCGCCCTTTGGGAAACGCCGCAAGACACCATCCTCACGCAAGATGCTGGACGAGGGCATGATGCTAGATGGCTTCCGGCGTTATGACCTCTACGAGGATTGCAAGGACAGCGGCTGCCAGTTCTCGCTGAAAGTGACGCACTACCACTGCACGCGGGAGAACTGCGGCTACCGCTTCTGCGGCCGCACGCACATGTACAAGCACGCGCAACACCACGACCGCGTGGACAACTTGGTGCTGGACGACTTCAAGCGCTTCAAGTCGTCGCTGAGCTGCCACTTCCCCGACTGCCAGTTCTCAGGGAACAGCACGCATTTCCACTGCCTGCGCTGCGGATTCCGCTGCACGGACAGCACCAAGGTGACGGCGCATCGCAAGCACCACGGCAAGCAGGACGTCATTAGCGCCGCTGGCTTCTGCCAATTCAGCTCCAGCACCGACTGTGAGGTGGCCGACTGCAAGTACAAGCTCAAGTGCTCGCATTTCCACTGCACGTTCCCTGACTGCAAGCACACAGTGGTGGGCATGTCGCAAATGGACTCGCACAAGCGCAAGCACGGCAAGCAGGAGCGCGGTGAGCTGCAGGCCCTTTCACCCGGGAGGGACACCCACATGGCCCCCTCCATGGCACCGCCTGGCGTGGCCACGCCTGGCTCCGGACCCCACAGCATCCCGCAGCACCGTCCCGGCGCCTTCCTCCCATCGACCAGCGACGCCGCAGCACTTGATGGCTCCACCCCCACCTCCGGTATCAGCCTGGACAGCTCCCTGACGCTAGGCGCGGACACTGGTGGCTCTCTCTTCTTCCTCAAGAACACGGCCGGTCTTGGTCTGAGCGACTCGCTGGACCTGAGCGGTGCGATGCAGCGTGGGCCACTGTGCACGCCCTCTGCGATTGCCGCCGGTCACCCCGGCCCCACCGGCCCACACGGCCCGCCCCGCCCCCACGATGATGCAGAGGATGACCTCTCACCCGAGGAGGAGATGAATGTGGAGGACGAGGAGGAGGATGAGGAGGAGGAGGAAGATGAGGACGAGGAGGATGAGGAGGGTGAGGAAGACCTGAACACAGACTCATACGAAGATTCTATCCCCGAGCCAGAAGGCATGGACAGGGAAAAGGACAGCGGAGTGGGCTTCGATGTTCCTGCAAACCACATCAACGCATCCCCCGTGGAGCAGGGCGAGGCAGAACTGTGAGGCAGGATCCGGCGGGATACGAACAAACAGGACCTGCGGCCTTGTGTGTCACGCCAAGGGCTGGCGCCGAGGACAAGGCAGCAATACGGCCCTCAGCGATCCGCTCTCATGTTTACAAGATGACCAACATTATTCGTTTTAGTATGCATACAGAAAAACAAACGGAAGACCTGCCCAATGAGGCTCTTTTACACGTGGGTGCAAAACGTCGATGTTTTCTTACACTTCGCGCTTTCTTGTGTGCGTGCATGTTTGAATTTAATTTATTTTTCTTTTGTTTGTTACTTTTTTCATGTGTGGTAAAAACACCATAAGAAAAAAACATTTATCATAATATATGTATAACTATATACAGTAGGTGTGTGGATATCGATATACAAAGGGAACTGTAAGTGTGCGGTCATTACACAAACTGCTAAACCCTTTCTACCTGTTAAAGGGAAATCACTGTACAAATATATATATGGGGAGATTTATTAAAGAGGATGTGTTAGAATAATGGAGTTTAATGGAAAAACGCAATGCATTATTGTTATTATCATTACTATTACAGTGCAGGGTTTCCGCGCTAGTGCTCTGACGTTCCAGCAGTCGCTGAAAGCTGGTTCTCCGTTCCGTGTTCCCCTGCTTAGACACGCTCTCTCTGTCTCAGAGCGCCGGCGCGGCGGGACCCGTTTACCGGGCCGCTCTGCAACCCCGGTCCCCCGCAGCCAGTGTCAGCTAGTAGCGTTCCCTCGACCTGGGCGGGCAGAAGTTTGGGCAGAGTCACTCACACACCCAGGGGGTGGGGGGGGGGGGGGCAGGTAGGAAACAAACCGACACACACCTTGCTGAGCTGTCAGAGTGCTGCTCCTGCTGAACAGCCCCCTCCTCCCCCATAACGGCGCCTGACGTTAGCTAACTGGGGTCGCGCACCGAAAACACACGTTTGGGATGTTTGAAATTCCAAGGTCCGCTCGTTACACCGCCACGTTCCGCAGCAGGAATAACCAAAGGCAAGCTTCTCTCTCTCTTCTTTCTTCCTTTCTTTCTTTTTTCGTCTTGGCACCACGCGAACAGTGAAAGGAACTGCTGATGGATGGGCCTGCTAGTGGACTGGACCGCGGTCACCACACTGGCAGCGGTCAGCGTAGGGAACGAAGAGCTGATTTTTGTTTTAAATACAAGTTGTGTAGCATGAACCAATAGATGAAAATGACTAGGGAGATGAAGGCACTCTGGCGTATCCTGTGAGAGAGTAAAGGAGATGTCGTGAAAATCATCTTCGGGTGGGCGGGTTGAAGGGCGAATAAACAAGAAAAAGAGGTTTTGACGGGGCGTGGGGTATTTGGGCAAGGTGTCCGATACTGGGGAAAGGGAGGTGTGTTCGTGTGAAATGTACAGAAAGAAAACTGTGTCGATTTTCGTTGTTTTGCCCTCGACCATGACAGTGGCCGAGATACGGTTGTAACGGTTTTATTTAATATTTATGTGACCTTGCAATGAGAATTTAGGGTGTTTTGCACTTTTCTAGGACCGTTTTTACTTCATGAAAAATACGGCATATATCTTTGGACAGGGAAATCGCTTTACGTTGTTTTAGTTTGTTTTGATGCACAAGTAATTGTAAGTGTGACAAAGAACTGTTATTCTGTGTTTAATTTAAAGTAAGGACTGATTTTATTTTTGTTCTTTTTTGCTTCCATGATTTGATGACTATGGTAAAGGAGCACCAGATGTGTGTCCATTGAGAAACGCTAATAATTAATTACACTAATAAGGACTGTAACCGATTCTTTATAACGACGAGATCTAAAGTACAAAATTGTTTTTTTGTAGCCAAGTCTGAATCTTGGTTGAAAATGAATGACTGTACCTTTCTTCAGGAATGACGGTGTAAAATCAAGGAGCAGGGAATGCTATCATTAAATTATTTCTGGAACATTCACTTTCAAAGAATATATGATATAGGTGATTAAATGTGTAGATGGTTATCTTCACAATATTGTCTCAAAAAAAAGAAAAAAAGCTGTACAGTATTTTTCTGTAACAAAATATATATGAACAAAATGCTCTTTGATGAAACGCTTCCAGTAAGAACCGAAAAGAATAAAAAAGGTGAAAAAGGAAAATGGAAAAAAACGAAATTCTGAAATAGTACCAATGTAGTTCGCTTGTGTGTGTGAGTATTTCCGTTTTGCCCTTTTTAGGATTAGAAACAAATAATTTAGCGCCCCTGACAGACTGTAGCACTGCAAGCGAAAACTGGTTAATTCGGGTCGTAACTTGAATTTTTGCATTAGAAAAAAATCTGTTGTTAAGGATTTTAAGAATAACGGCGAACACACTGATTAGATTTGTCAATTGGTGTTCCTAGTTTATTTAACGCCATGACCACTTTGTCACAGTTTTGTGTGCTTTTCTTATTATTTAATTAGTCCTCAACGTTTTTTTTTTCGAGCACGCCTCAACTCATCGCTTCACTCCGGTCTCAAACTCAAGGCTTCTGCCTCTCCTGGACTGTTCCCCTTCAAAGAATTGTTGAAATAGAAATTTGGCTGGGAGGCATATTGTGCACTTGAATACAATTTTATGTGTGTAAAATAGCAGGATTTGTAAAAAGTGGAAAATAAAGAAAATATAATTATTATAACAATACAAATGTGCGAGCTAATGTTTCGGCGCAGGCTTACGAGATCTATTGTGAATAATGCTGGGTGCCCAGTGTCAGCAACCGGGGGGCACAGCAGATTGCAGGGAGAGGGTACGTCGGGGATCAAGGGGGGGCGGGGGCAGCTTTCTGTTTAGCATTAAAGACAGGTTGTAAAATCTACACAGTGGCAGACAACACTGTGTACGCTATGACCGTTTTCTCTTCCAAGAGCCGCTAGACGTATCTGAGATGTGAAACTGAACTGTCCGACTTCACGACAGCCTTCTCTGCCGCTCCCAGCTGCTGAACCCGGATGTCCAAGGACATGCAGTACTTCTGGTGTGTGACGTCGCCCCCGTTTTCCCAGCGTGAGGCAGTTATAGGTGCAAGTATGGAATCAACCACATTTTTGGTGCCGCTCTGGGGGAAGGGAGGCTTCTGCAAACTTCAGTGCATTTTCTGATGCAGAAACAGCCCCCATCCTCGTGCCCTGCGGTCTGCACTCTGCGGCACACCTAGTCTGACACGAAGGAATTCCTTGCGTCGCCGGTGCCGCAGGGATTCGCGTCTGTACGGCCGCCATCGGAGAGGAGCGCGATCGCCGGTCGTCTGGCTCCTGATCCGCCACACAATGACCCGCATGCAGTCCCTCTGCCTACAGCTGCTCATAAGCAACACCCCCCCCCACCACCTCCGTTTTCCTGTGATGTTTCTTTAAATAAAAACGGGTAAAGGCATCACCATCTGTCAGCCAGCTGCCAGCCTGTATATAATCCAGAAAAAAATAAACATGAAAATTATATTAAACAAAAACCAGACGGAAACGACCTCCAAATCCTGTATAGGCCATTGCTGAAAAGACAGATCACTTTACGATTTTAATTAGCCGACAAAAGGAAAGAAAAAATATACTGGATTAAATGTCTTGTTATCTGAAGACTGAAATAAAAAGGGGATTACTACAATGTAGCAAACGAAAAGAAAAAATAAAAACTTTAGCTTTGTAATATATATTGCACATTAGGACTAAAAGCCATCTCTAGCTCATATTGAATATTAATGTGTTTTTTCTGTCTGTGGGAAAATGGCTTGATTCACAAACACTCTGGACATGGAGACAATTCCTGACATTTTTATATGAGAAAAGTAAAAAAAAAAAAGTATATATATATATATA
>JAODKF010000116.1:46311-59254 GCA_026779585.1 Mormyrus proboscirostris
TTCCAGTTAGACCCTCTACACCAGTACTTCACATGGTGTTTATACTTCTGATCATAGTAACATGGGATGGTGACAGAACCTCCTCTCTCTGCAGATACCCAGCTCACAGTCCTCACACTCTGAGCGTCTGTGGCAGAAAGAAATGAGGGACTGTTTGTTTATGTTACTCATAAACAAAATATACTGACATTGCATGAAATTAGCATTAATAATAGTGCTGTCAATGTCGACACGTTAATGCGTGTGGTTAATCTTAACACCTTAACACGATATTTAGTGTTTCATGCAAATTAACCCACTGGAGCTGGCGATCCCACCTGCAGGATAAAACACAAATATCACCAAACGTCTAAAAAACGAGTTTTCGTCAAACACAAATTAAAAAGACCATGAATAGTCTGCTTTTCAAATATATATGGGTAGAAACTAAATATATGCATAACTGCAAATACGAATAAGCAGTAACTTTGTAAATTACAAAATGTTACTTGTTTTCTTTTGGCTGCTACTGTAAAAAAAAAAAAAGTATATATATATATATATATACTATTTGAAGAATCGGTTTCTCTGATACTTGAATCTGCTTCCACTGCACCTGTTATTAATAACTGAATATTTTTCCACTTGAATTTAGTGATGTTAGCAATTTAATGTGTTTTATTTATTTATTTGTTTTTTTTTCTGCATGACTGATGCAAGGGTTGAGATTTTCACTCAATAAAATAAAATCTTCCCGAAAAATGAAGCCCAACGGTTTGGCTTAATTTTTCTTTATTACCAAATTCTTAGATTCTTGGATTTATATTAAAAAGACACATATAATCAAAATATAACCATATAATACATGATCAGATCGTAGCCTTGTAAAGGCCTATCATGGCTAAATTTTTATTTTTTTTTTTTTAAAGTAGTTCCTATATTAAAACCTTAAAAACGATTAATCTAGTTTCCTTGCGCGGGTTAATACACGAACGCGGACAGTCAGATGTTCACCGCCGGTGCGTTGCGCGCTGACAGCTGCGCGCACGTTCGGTATGTCGGAGGCGAGCGCCGGGCGTTCGCGTCAGCGGCTGCGACGACAGCGACAGTCTAGGGACGGAGGTACGCGAACAGGTGTGCACCTCATATGTGTAAACGCCAGCGGTCACACGCCAGGTACAAGGCAGCCTGGTACGAAAAACAGATGAGCAACTCATTAATGGCAGCTAGTGTTAGATTCATGCCGCAAAAACCTACAGCGGAGAACATTTGGTCCCGTCTATTAAGATAAAAACAGAATAAAATAGGAAAGTTCGCAGCATATTGCGTTGCCCGCGTGTTTACTGTTGCGGTGTCAGTCCCAATATACGTCGGACACTGTGGCCATCGGACCTGCTCGAATCTTATTATTATAGTTGAATGGAACGTAGCCTATACCTCTGAAAGTAAAACTTTCTTTTGCAAATTGTTGCACGTTAACGTGTGGCGGCATAACACCTGCAAGCAAGTCATAAGGAATTTAGAGCAAATATACTCAGAAATTTACCTTTTGTAAATTAGTAAAACTTTTTTTATCTTAAAAACACTGACGTTATGCCTTCTTTCAATTTTCTTTGTATTATTCGCTGTCATTGCTATTTCTATTTATTGATGTATGCAGTTATTCATTTATGTGCGCGTTTATTTTTGAGACGTGTAGTAGCACGGAGACGGGGTAAATAGCTGGAAGGCCGCTTGGCGTCGGTAGCAGCTGTTGCCTGAATGAAAAATTAAGATCAGGGACCCCAAAGGAAAGGGGGAATTGGACACACACTCAGCCAATTTAAGATTAACAAGACCTTATTGGAAGCCGTGTTTCATGTCGGGCCCTGCTGTCGCGTCGCCATTTCAGTGTGCGCTGAATATACCTGCAGTATTGTGAGGTCGTATCAAAAGTGGGTGAAGGAGCGCTACGAAATTGAAGTAAAACTTGTCAGATGGCGTTGACCCGCTTGTTTAAACTGACGCCTTAACTCTGTCTAAATCTATGCGGGTCCTGATGGCTGTCTTGCGCCTGTCTGTGGTTTCACGGTGAGTTCTTATAGCAAAGCGTAGCATCAGCACCGGGGGACGCAGCGACTTAACACTGGCTGTCCTGACAGCTAACGCGACGACCAGTTATTACTGGAGTCATCTGCCTGTGCAGGTCCTCGTCGTTTATTGCTTACAAGCAAATCAGGACGTCTTTTTATAACTAAGCATCCAATACAAATATTTTAATAAACACCGAGTGGAAATTAAAATCGCCGTAAAGTCCAGGTAGCCTACTTTTAAAAAATCACATTATAATCTATATTTTGAAAGTTAGAACATTCACCTATTATCTTCTACATTTTAATAATAATTATGTAACACTTTTCAGGTAACATTCAAATTAATGCCAATCAGTTCTTGGCCATAAATAAGGACGTTGAATTTAATATTCATCTTTCTGAAGGAATTTAAAAAATGCCTAGCGAGTTCCAGTTTAGTTTCATTATTTAAAAGTATTTGCGTGCGAGCGGTGTAGATCCTTCTGAGCAGATTAAATGCTAATTTCTTGTGATTTTGTATCAGTGACTAGACAAAAAGGATAAATTAATATGTACAATGGCTGATAAACACGGGGGAGGAAATACTGATCTATTCTCACATGCTGGTCGTTTTTACCATTTTGGGGAAAATGTGTGTTTTTCAATATATACCGCCAATTAGAGACATTGCTACGGTGTATACTTCGCAACTATGGTACTTTTTATGATCATAATAGTGCAAAAAAGTTTACTTTTTACGTTAATGGTGCTAAATATGCGTTTCATAGCAGTAGGTCTAACATTCTGATCATATAAAACGGACACGATTGAGCGAATACATCAGTCGAAAGGTGTGTTTTACTGGCAGGATTCCACGTAAGAGACGGGACCGAGAACTGCGCGTTTTCGCCTTATTTTATTCTGATGATTAAATTCTAATGGATGATATTGTGCCTTTAAAGCATCTTATTTACAATCTACAGGGTTAGTTATGCAATTACATAAGTAAATTAAAAAAAAAAATCCAATGTCTTCAGTGAACAACACTAGACTGAACTTGTTTTCACATACCCTTCTTAAAACTAAAAAATCCGACCACGTCCGCACTACGCAGATATTGCACAATATTGAACTCGTTTTTTTAAAATAACCCAATTTAGCATGGTTTTAGTTACGACTGCTATAAAAAATGGGAAATAGCTTGCCCAAAAAGCAGCTACATTTATTTAGTTTCGTTGAACTGAACTGTAGACAAATGTGGCTTAATTAAAACCAAAGTTTAATTACATTTCATTAAAGGTGAACATTCATTGATTTGATTTACATTCCATAGGTATTTACGCTACAATTTGCAACATCATTAAGAAGTATCCGGTCGAACGCAGACTCCTTAATAATTAAATTGTGGGCGATGCTAGCGGTTTTGTTTCTGAGCGTCCAGTAGCACAAAAGTCAGTCACGCAGACAGGCAGTGGTTCATTTGGCAGAGAACACTTCACGATAGTCATTTAGTTCACACAAAGGTACACCCTCAGCCGTATTTGTTTAACAAATTTAAATATAATCCGAAGAACTCGAAATTGAAACACCGTTGTAAAAGGGAAATGCCTGTCAAATTTGTTGCACAACTGTTTACCGAAAATAACAAACGTTACCTGTTTTTTTCTAAGTGCATATCACGCTATAAATTAACCATCCATTCTGTTTATCGCGTCTGCACGAGAGAATAAACAATGAATGTGGCAGGATACGCGCATAAAAGTGATGATCTGCTGTAGTGTACAATCATGGAACCATCATATTTCAAGCATTTCGCTTAAAATACGCAGAGCCGCTCAGGCAGAAGCTGCCATCGCTTCTAACCAGGACGAAAAGCGAAGCAGCGGTGGCTCGGTCCCATCCAAAGCCGCAGCCGCCCCCACACCGCCGCCCACCAGTAAAACCCGCTTTCCGGGTAGTGCCAAGCTGTCGATCGGGTTAATTTGACGCAGGTCCGAAGGGACCAGAGCCGTTTAGTCGTGGAGGCTACGGTGGTGATGAGTAGGGCAGAGGGGCTTGGCTGTGAGCCGAAATGGCAGAGAATCAGCGAGAGCAGCAGGCGCGCAGCGAAAACGGATCGAGCGAGATCAGAACCGTCGGCGGCAGCGCGATGAAAGGGAGGGAAGCCGTCGGATAAGAGGAGCGTAAGGGCGGATAGAGGCCTTAACTGCAGCGTTAAGCCCAGCCCAGGTCTCTGATTATTCTCAATGGGCACCAGTTTGTGGTCTGGAACAGGAAGTGAATCTACACGCGTAAAGCAAGCAGTGTTACGGTGCTGAGGGAGGCGCTTAACCCCAAATCGCTGGCCAGGCAGTAGTAAAATGAGTAAGTGTGCAAAGTACAAAACGAAAAACGACACAGTGCGTTAATGTGGACATTTCCTTATATCGAAATGAGAAACAAAAGTTCAAGAAAATCATTACTCCAAAAACAATGATTCCCACATTTAATACTGGTATTTCAGAATCATGGAAAAAAAAAACAAATAGGATTTTCCTATCCAAGGGCACAGACACTATGCAGGAAGCTCAGATCTGCCAAACGATGACAAGAAAATGAAGTGACCTGGGAAAACTCAGCTGCTTTACATGTCCAGCAGCATGTGTACTTTCTACCTTTTTATTGTGAGCAGCACAGTAAGTATGAAACAGGGGTGGGAGGCTTCCTGCTAAAGGAGGGGGGGTTTCAACCCCACAGCCATGTCCTTTGCACGAGGAGAGTGGAAACAGGTGGGTTAGGACCATGGTAATCTTCCACATTATGGCCGTTGATATCATCCAACATGTTCGCTCACTTAAAACTCTGTAATTTAATATGGAATACATCAGCAACGTGACATTTACAGCGCGGAAGGAGGGCAGGTTGTGGATATTCTGCCAATGCTAATAATAGATAGTGTACCCTGATGAACCTGGGTTTCTGTTACCAGAGGAATTTGGTCCGGGCCTTTGTGAGCAGAGCAGAGGCCCAGCAAGGCGCCCTTGCATTTCATTCATGCATTCATCAGTGAATTTATCCACTTTAAGGGCTGAAATGTTTTGAAAGGATTTTGAATGAAGAAGCTCAGGCCGAATTTGGATGATAAGGTTATTCTAGCAATAGTAGTGATACAACAGATAACAGGAGATGGAACTGCGCTCCCACCCCTGACTCGGCGCTTGTAAAAATCTGGAGCTGCAATAAGGATGAGAGAAATCACTGCTTCCTTTTGCCTGCCGACAAGGAGCCGTACGCGTGGCCCGTAGGCCGGAGCAGGTATAATGAGGCAGGGTGTCACGGACAGTGTGCCCCACACACACGGAGTTGGCTTTACCTTTCCAGACAAAACATTACTTGGGAGGCCCCCTACAAAGAAAATCGATGATCATTTCACTTCCTCAACAATGCAGGTAAAGTCGGGGCCTTAGGCAGCTCCCTGTTCTCCTTATAGCTGGCCCTGTCTCTGCCTGCACATAGGCATTTTAATTTGAAGCACAGGTTTTATTTTTTAATTTTGAATAATTATTTTTTGTAAATATTGTGTAATTACTTATTTATAAATTATATATAATGAATATATATATTTGCGTGACTTTGTCTGGGCTCCCTTATGCTGATGGGGCTGCAGGCCGCTGCCTAGTCTACCTGTGCCTGACTCCGGCCCTGCGCACACGCACACGGGCGGCACCTCAGACTCACACGACGGCGGCGGCAGCGGCGCGCGTCAGCAGAGCAAACCAGTGGGAGGCTTTTCTTGACAGACAAGCAATATTGCAAGATATTTCTCCAGGCATCAGACATTTTTACATTTCTTAATCATTGGAAGTTAAGCTCCAGGATAAGACAGGAAAAAGGCTGCTTGTAATTATTTGGGTACAGTAATAAGGGTGCCTACAGTGATGCCATTCATATTTATAATTAAGACACAAAACTGCAGTCTGATTGGCAAAGCCCCCCCCCACCTTACCCCACTGCGGGAGGGGTAGCTGTGTTTTATCAGGATGCGTGATGTTGTGTGGTTGTAGCATTATTTTCACATAGAGCAGAAACATAAGGGACCCTGGCAGTGTCTCCTCTGTTTGTTGTGCAAGACCAGTTCATTATTGTCTTTACTCTGGGGTTGCAAATATTCAACAGGGAATCATTTTAAACAACTTTCTTGGCAGATGTTTGTGTTTGCAATCTTTATTTTGCTGCGTGCACTTGCACATGGGTACTTTATTAGATTTATTTAGGATTACAGCTAGATTTAAGGTACAAGAGCAATCTCCTTATATTACAAGCGTATGTCTTGTTTTGCAGCTCGACCTTTTCAGTCATCGTATTGTTGCCCTGCCACGCTGATTTGGTTGCCGGTTCAACATTTTTTTTCAACATCTTTGGCAAAGAAATGCAGGTTAACTATTCGGCTGAAAGGTACAAGAGAAGAATCCCCAAAGGACATGAACAGGCAGACTTTAGATTAACCACCATGCTGACCCAAGGGCTTACTGAAATATCTCTGAAGCTGCAGCACCTACGACAAAGTCCTGTGCTAGTTTGGCAGCCGGAGGAGAGGGACAGGTGGACATGGTCTAAAATGGTGCCCAGTCAATCTCTGAATAATAAATAAAAGCTTCATGGCTTGGCCTGGCAGAGTAAATATCATTGGCTGGAAGCCCCCATGCCAGCTGCCTCCCCCCTTCAGTCGGCCCCGAGTCAGGCACAATGCTGGACCTCCCATAAATAATGGTCTGAAAAAGCCCTCCCTTGTTTTCAGTCTCGTCCCCACCCAATTCCTTTTCTTCTTGAACTTTCAACCCGGTGGATCAGCACCGGTCTGGGGATCCAGCCCCCCCGCCCCCCAGGTCCCATCAGTAACAGGACCATCGCCGGGGGGAGGGTGGGACTTCGAATGACACCAAGGTGACAATGTGACCCCCCCCCCCCAGCCCTCATTGTTGAGAGTTTATATAAGAAGTGATGACAATGTGTTTTATGAGGCCCCTACCAGCCTCCCACGGCATGGAAGTCTTTCTGGGGCGGGGGGGGGACACACATGGCATTGCCCCATCTGAACAGGGCGACAGATATCAGGACTTACCTGGGTCTGCTGCCTGCATTCTCCACATACGGAGGGGACAGAAGTTAGCTGTCAGAAACGTTAAAACACAAGCAGAACGTCATCCCTAACTTACACTCATGCTACAACAGTGTGAACTTTAAACTTGGAAAAATTACTCACAGAGTAAAGAGGGAAAGTGCCTCATCACCCTCAAGCGGGTTCACACTGATAGCTGCTGGAACCATCAGTACCTAAATAATCAGCTGTCCACATGGCACCTCGCATCTGAGAAAAAAGGCTGGAAAATGTGCGCAAGACAGATTCCCTGGAGATAAGGAGTTGCCTTCTGAGTCAGGGCTGGGGAACTCCAGCCCTCGAAGGCCAAAGAGACTGTGGAGTTTTAGAAGCTGCTTTTTCTTATTTGGCTCAGTTACTGTGCAATCAAAGAGGATCCCTGAGCTATTTAATCTGTAGTCAGGAAAGCCAAAAAGTTCCTTTTGTTCCACTATCGCCACTTATCATGAGCTGGTAATTTTAGTGAACGGTGACCATCGGTAGCTACATTTCCGATTATAATAATAATTTCAGCGAGGTGCAGGAAACTATCTTTCAAAGCTTAAATCTACTCCCTTGGCTATTTTCTTTTGGCAAGAATAACGACTGGAAGAGTGGAATCAGGCATTAGGTTTAATAGTACAAGCAAAGCTGTAAGAAGTCCCAGAGCAGGAGCTGGGATCATGTATCATGTGTTTGAAGCGTCTTTAGCGACATCTGCCAAGTCTTCACATGACCTGGCCCACAGGTGATTCCCAAGCAGGACAGGATATTCTAGAAGGTGGGAAACAGGCCCTTTGCTCAGAGAAAATGTCAACAAATCGAACTGAGCTGGCAAGAGTGTCAGGGTCCAGCACCTCTACGCCACCTGGTTCCTTATCAGTTCCTGTGCCTGCCATTCGGACCTGAACATTGATAGCTCAAGTCCCAGAAATGGAGCTTCTGTTAACTCCTTGAGACAGACTGGCCGATATTTTGGATTTTAGGGATACCGCCACAGGCCCAGAGTTCCATGACCCACGTCTACCAACCCAACACACTCACAGTCGGGTACCGTCGGTCAGCCAGAGCCGCGGGACTGGGGAGGGTAAGTCATCGTGCCCCATTGATCCGCCAAGAGGCTCAGTTGCCTTGAAAAGGGCGGGTCACGGTCACATCAATATGCCATAGGGGAAAGTGCCCCCCTGCTTAGTGAACCAGCCAATGGCAAGATAGCCCAGATCAGGACACTTTCAAAGAGTGGTGCTCATCCTATTGCGGGCTGCCTTCGCTGCTCTTTAAAACACACACGCGCGCGCGGGCTGTCACCCTACCAGCACTTAGAAACACTGGGTTACACTGAGGAAAAGGACTTTCCTGGGCTAGAATGCACTCAAAGTCCCACAGGGCCCTAAATGATGTACAAGTGCATTTATTACAGCAGCCCCTATAAATCTCAGGTAGGACTGAACTCCTGGGAGAGGTTAATGGATTACAAAGGGATGGGCTATCGAGCCCTCAAGTTTATGCACCACATCAATACGTGCAATGCCATCGATCATCCGGGCCTCGACAGACAAATTAAATTCATAAACTTGATAATGCACTGGAATATTCGTATTGCTTACTTTAGTGGATTTTTTTTTTTTTTTTTTTTAGAATGCCGTTTTAGGATCAAGGTTTATTGATTGGACACTCACGGTGGAGATGCCATTGGAAACATCAGGAAGAACGCTGATGGCGAGTTTTAAGGAAATAAAAAAAAAGACAAGAGGAAGAGCGTCGCCATTAGGAGGGAGCTGCGGCAGTGCCCACTCAACCCGCACGTCACATTAAACCGTTTTTCCAGCGCAGCAAATCAGCCAGGATTATTTCTTCATAATGATACGCTAACAAGCTTTAACGTAAAACCATGTAACATTCAGCACGTTGTTGAGCTGACAACGTATGTGGGATGTGTTAAAAAAATATATTAAAACCAAAACAACAAATAAATCCTCCAAAAGCTGGTGAAACTGTGTTAAATCAGATTTATTACAATTTCATACACATGTTGTTTCTGACCTCAGAATTTTACACACACTCGCAAATAAGCGGCAGACTACTAACTGGGAGCCATGACTGGAAGCCGCCGCATTAAAGGAGGAAAAAAGGTGCCGTCTGGAGTCACGAGCATGGCTGTCTGTGAGGTGTGAGCTCACAGGAACAGGCCCCGCCCCTCGGTGATGCGTCACTCCCAGGCTGAGGTCTGGGACACTAACCAGCATTCCTCTGTGAGCGGCGACGGCGGCGCTGCCTCACTGGGGCCTTTGATCCACGGCTTATCGCTGGCACTCTGGGCGCCAGGCCGTCCCACCTCCCACTCAGCACAAGGCGCTGCCAGCCGAGAGACTCCGAGGCCTTCTGTCGTCTGAGCAGTCGCTTCTCTCCCCCCCCTCCTTTAATTTATCTGATGCTGCGCACCGCCTGTGCCGTAACTCAGGGTAACAGTGAAGCGGGGGGGGGGGGGGGTCTGACCCACGCAGACGCACAAACCCCTCGAGTCACTGTGAACGTTTCACCAGACCGTGTCTTTATTTCGTTAGTGCGAGACACCATTTGTTAAAAGTGAAAACTCCACGACAGACCCTATACTGTAATTCTCACTTGAGGGATTTTTGTGTCAGCTGGATGAATGACTAATTTCATTAGTTAAGTATTCATATGTTACTCTCCATTTACAATGGAGGGTGCCCCCCCCCCAAATCTCCCACCCCCACTATCAGCAGCAGGAACCAGTAAAGAGGCAGAACTGTCATCAGTTATGCTGCAACCACCATTGTTTTACACAGTTTAATTACAAAAACCTCAGTGCTGTTTCATGTTAAGATTATTCACTGTAGGAGGCCTATATAATTTGGACTGGAGGGTTTGTCATGTAATATAATATAATATAACAGGCTTTCGGTATTAGATTTTCCATTTTAGCCTCCTTGACATTTCAAGCCGCATGAACTAATACATCTGTTATTTGTTGATCATTTGATTATTAACATACTTCATAAACCGAATCAGCCGCACAGTTGGAGACGGAGATGCAGCGGAGGAAGGAGTAACAGCGAGCGGGACGGGGGGGGGGGGGGGCTGAGGCCCATGAATAAACATTTGCACAAACAGCGAGCCGCATCGCACCAGAAGACGATGCACAGACAGAAGGCACGACCTCAGAGTCACGTCTAACGGATGCCAAGGTGACGGCAGAGTCACCCTCCGCCGCTGCAGGGGGCGCCAGAGTTCCTGCTTCTACTCCGCCGCTAAAATGCTTGGGGTCCACACTAAAATTCTTTGGCGTTGCTGCAGCCCGGTTCTTCAGAGGAAGGGAGAGTGGAGACAGTCTAACTAGCAGACAGATAGTTACAGTGATAACAGCACCGGGGTCTAGTCTTGGCATCGGGCGGAACGTGGAGAGGCAGCTTTCATCAGTTTCCCGTGTCAAGCAGAGCGTGGCCTCAACCACAGAGAGGGGAAAGCGGGGGAATGACTGCTAGCCACCCACGGCCCGGTCCCTCCCGCTGACCACAAAGCGCCACCTCGCCCTGGTCGTGCCACACGTGTCCGGGGCCGGAAGCTAAGCGATGGGAGTAGCAGCGTCAGGCCCTGGACCTAAGTGTCCTGACTGGTTTCTTGGGATGATTATGGCGACACAAAAAATTCAAACAACCATGGATACCAAAAGCCGGAGTCGGGGGTGTCGCGGCTGCTGTGGGGGGGGGGCCTAGTCCACCTCGCTCTCGTTGCTGGCCCCCTCCGGCCGCCGCAGCTTGTCGACATGCTCATTTATCTGCCCGTCGCCGCCACGACGGTCCTCCGTCTGCACACTCAGGTGCTCCTCTCCCTCGTTCATGTGGCCGACTACATCCTCCTCCTCATCCTCCTCCGCCTCCTCGTCATCATCCTCCTCTTCATCCTCTCGCTTCTCCTCCTCACCCTGCACCTCCATGCGCACCTGGTCCTTCAGGTTAACAGGCAGTGCGGGGCCCAAGCCGACACCCTCACTGCCCAGGCCCAGGGGCCCCGCCTGGGGCACCTGGGGGCTGTGGCCCTCCTTGACAGGGGACGAGGAGGCCGACTCGTTACTGACGGGTGAGATGTCACTGCTGCTGTTGTTGTGGTTGACAGAGGGGGCACCAGAGAGTGCACCCGGTTTCAAGGGGATTTGCCATGAGGGGATCTTTGGGACAGTGGGTGCTGCTGGGAACTGTCTCCTAAAAAGGGGGGGGGGGGCACAGGTTATCACCACAACTACCACAACCACCATCATCATCACCATCATCACCATCATCACCATCATCATCACCATCATCACCATCATCATCGACTGAACAAATAAGGATATTAGACTAGAGAGCGCCCCCTGTAGGTAGCACAGCAAGACGGAAGCTGAGGCTCCCCTCAAAAGCACGGAGCCGGCACCGTGATTTAATCGCGGCACATTTTTAATCAGACATTAAAAGTTGGCACTTGTTGGGAAAGCGAGCGGGACTCGCCGGCAGTGTCGCCCGCGCATCGCTGCTTCCGCAGGCCTTGCACGATAACTGACAGCTGAGTAGAAAAGGATTTTAATTAAAATGTAAAACAACTATGTGCAAACTAAGGGGTTTGGGAAAAGCTTTAATCTTCATGATTTTTCAGATGTAAACCATTACTTACGAGTTCATCTGCATCACACGCATAATCAAATGAATATTGATGGAACAAAGCAGGAAATGTGGCTGCGGGGGGGGTGGGGGGCTCTGCACACATCAGGGCTCATTAACCAGTAACGAGGCTGCCATGCGCCCCTCCCAAAACTCGCATGTCGCACACCTTCGGTAGGGGGGGAGCACAGATCAGCAGACAGGACACTGATCCTGACTTTTCCTGTGCACTTTCTTCTTTAAATGGGCAGTTGGTTAGGCTGGTTAAGCTGGTTTAGTACCTGAACCTGGGACACAGATACTTGACTCCTGGTGGTAAATCATGGGCCTTATGCAAGAACACCACATATGACCACCCACCCACCACTGGCACCGGTACTGCCATCTGATGTTGCTGCGGTATCCTACATCACGGGACACCGGCGCCCCCACTTGGCAGGGCGACATACCTGCTGAGCAGAAGCCCCTTCAGGGACACCATCTCGGCCTTCAGCTCACTCATGGCCTGCGATTCCAGCATGCGACCCGTGGCTGAGGAAGCCTGTGGGACCGAGGGGGGGGGAGGCGCAGAGGTCAGGGGACGAAGCAGAGATACAGCACCGACATGAGGCCCAGAAGCCAGAAATCCGAGGGGGGAGGGGTTCTCTCCCCTGTCAGGCAATGAGATCTTCCCCTGAGGGTAACAGGCATGAATCATGCCGTTTTTACATAGTTCTCCATATTTCCGACCGCTGATCACTGGAGGGGAGACTCGCTTGATAAGAAGCGCCAAGCGCAACAAAGGCTGCATTTATGAAGTGTCTCCAAGTATGCAGGCGTTTATTAAAGGAGAGCCTTATCACACAAGCTGGCATGGCATGAATTGCGACAGAGGGATGGCTAATTGAAGCGGCCTGCGCCAATTTGAATAGCAAATCAAACCAAAAAACACACATATACAGAGCTTTGTTTGCACGGAATTGATGGTTGTGCCACTGGGATGGTGCCTGACCCAAGCATGGGCCACGACGGCCTGCACATCACATTCCCAGTGGCAAAGGCACCTAATATCCAAGCATCACACATCTTAAGCTTCAAGGAAGCTTCCAGAAGAACCACAGCCACAAACCGGGGGGGGGGGGGGGGCACCACCCAAGTAAGCA
>JAODKF010000116.1:66561-77488 GCA_026779585.1 Mormyrus proboscirostris
CGCACGACGCTGTAGCGGATGGCAATGGTGCAGGCCTTGGATAGGGCCCGGGCCGACTCGCCCACGATCATGGAGCGCCCACTTCTGCAAGTACTTCCTGATGAGAGTAGACAGGCCCTGTTACAGGTGCTTCAGAATCCTAATAGTGGGTCGCATCACTCTAGATTATTGGAGCAACAGCCCGTATTTTGAACATTACACACGTCTGGACTGGCCCACGTCCTGCACAGCCAGCTGGTCACCAATATGGTTCCTTGCTGCCAAGGCCGGCGGAACCGACAGCCGGCTCGGTGCGCTGAAGTCTGTCCAAAAGCCATTCATTAACCGGGCCCACGAGTGACTGGCCGAGTGGTAATGTGAGCTTCGGCGCGCAGCGGAAGCTGGGAGACTGATGCGGGTGCATTTAAAGCAACGCATTACTTCCGAAACAGGCTGACAAACAAAAGGCCAGCTGGCGTTACGCAGCCTGAGCCCTGGCGGCCATCACTTACCGCAAGGAGACGGGGGCTGGCGCCGGAGCCAGTGCCATTCACCCTATCAAAATGTTCATCAACAGCCAATCAGGGCTGGCCACACGCAAACATACAGCTAAGATCTGGGGGAGGGGCCTCAACGCAAGGAACGACGCAGGAATTACGCTCCGGAACAAACAGGAAATATACCGAGAAAGGAAACACAGATAAGTCACCTGGCCTCACCTGCAGTAAGCCGTGCAGCGTGCAGCACATGCGCACGTACACATCCAGGAAACAGAAAAGCATCCAGGATGAACAGGCGGGAAAATGCAAACGGAGTTAAATTAGGCCGGCGTCTCCAGGGTCGGGATTGGCCTGTGCTCTGCAAGATTGCATCTTTTCCCTGCATTGCACTTGGTTTCCTTCGTGTCCTGCACTTTCTGCTCCGCTGCCCACAGGCATGCAATCAGATGAGTGGCCTGCAGTCTGCAGCTGCATATGTTGCAATAGATGCACTTCAGACATTAACACGCTCTGCATTAACGGTCAGCATGGACTCGCACCTTATAATCAGGCATAATAAAGCTGCCAATTCAGAGCGCCTCATAGGCCTATCAGACCGGCTAAACGTCACCAGAATTACAAACACGCTCATTTATTGCAGTTCCTAAGACCAGACCTGGACAGACACTAACAGGACACTCGCTTGCCGTTAGAGGCGTCCCTAGTCTCTGACTCCTGGCACACTTAATTAGTGCCGCTTCCCGGGGGGGGGTGGGGAGCGGCTGCCACACCTGCACGAGACAGGAGACACACCTGACACTGTGTGCTTAATCACTGACGTGGCCCGATGCAGGCCGGAGCGTCGCACCTCCATGCCGAAATTAAAATGAACTTTCTCACCATGGGGGGATGCAACGGGGTGAGGGGAAGAGGAACGCTGTCATTTCCCGTCCGCTCATTAATATTCTGAGGTTAAGAGCTTTTCAGCCAAACGTAATTAATTGAGGCTGAGCCGACAGTAAACAAGCAATTTGGAATTAAAGAGAAATGACGGGTCCGCCGTTTGTTAGAACGCGAACGGATTTCGGCGACAGATAAATGACGGGAAATGTTAAGGGGGGAGAAGTGATGAAGAGATTAATCTTCACCTGTCTGCGTCAGCGTGCTGCTCATCTCGGCCATGCTGCTCTCCATCCTCTGCAGCTGCTTCTTGTCCTCCTTGCTGCCCATGATGAGGGGAAGGATGTATTTCTGCAATAATAAAAAAAAAAAAAAAGTCTCACCAGTAGCCCTCAGAAAGAATGAGGGAGACCTGAGAACAGCAGAAGCTGGTAGGCTGGCTGGAATCCTTCCGAGGGACACGGCTGATTGGCCAGCAAGCACGGCCTGGGAGCCCTATCAAACGTCAGACTGTACGATCCTGCTTTCAGAGAAAAGTCAGAATGAACCCCAGCCCTCTGGCCAACTCTGCATGCCAGTTAGACACCAATCCCATCATTCACTGCAGCAAGTAGGAGAGGGAGTGACACAGGGGGTATCAACGCAAAAGCAATACTCGCTAACTCGCCTCCCAAGAACGGACTTGAGGCACAAGGAATAATGGGACTGGTCTATTTCGGTGAGGATGCAACTGATGTATCCTTGATATCTGAGGCGGGTCAAGAACATCATCTGGGTATTTTTACCGTGCTCTGAACTTCTGTACTGGAACTAGTCTGTGGCAATGGAAAATGACGTAACACAAGGACACGAGAACACATGTATGGTCAACTATGCCTACTGAGAAACACCTAATGTATAAATTGTGCCCATGTGACTTCTGTCCAATCGCATCTCACCTCCCATAGGGCAGGATCTGCAGAGCTGGACAGGCTTAAATCCCAGAGCGCTGCTCCTTAACTATCCCGTTTGAGAAACAATCCACACTGCAGGTCTACACTTTTGTACATTAACCCTCTGGAGTCGACGGCATCGTCAGCGATGCCGCACATCTTTCTCATGTTCATATCTCAGTGAAATCTTATTATAAAAATATGAAAAAAATGCTGACTAAATCCGTCTTCTTTTCAAAACGTTCATTGTCGGAAGTGTTAAAGTTTTTAAAATTAGGTTAAATCGGCAAAAAAGTAAACCATGTCACCTTACTTTGTTTTACCTGCATCGGGGGTAGTGTAGTGTCGCTGTCACCCGAAGATCGCTATTCACATTCTAAATAGCCGCATTAGAGCGTATTCAAATCGCATTCGCATGGAAATTTACAGCACAGTGGTGAAACGCGATACAGAAACATCCCCATCAGCGCCATAAAAGGGGGGTAGGGGCATGGCCAGGTGACAATGGCTCATTCATACACATGAAAGTTGCTACATATTCAATGAAAGGAGCCAGGAAAAGTGGCATGAGTTAGCTTTTTCTTATTTATTTATCCAACTGAATGTTTCAACTACGCCATTTAGTCGTCTTCCTGTAGCCAAGACTTTGGTGATCAGATATCTGGGATCAAAACAAACTGCCAGCATTGCTTACTATGTACTTTTATAATGTTTCTGCAGGTGTTCCAAACTGCATTTTGCAATGTCTATACTTTGATGTCAAATTACAAACTTCACATAAATCTTACATATTTACAAAGTACACCAACATTAAGATGAGTTTGTTGCCAAACCAAATATTTAAGAAATAAATTGCTTGCCATGAATTAAGTTTATGATATGAAATGTGTGACCATGCCCCAGTCAGTGAAAGTGTGTCCCCTACCTCTAGACTCATGAGGGTTAACATGCTTTCATGTTACTGCAGACTTTCGGCCGTGTTTTCATGACAGGTGCCCAGAACTGAAACTTGTGCAGGTGTTTTTCCCCGGACTTGCTCTCTACAGTGATCTTAAATATAAACGCAAGATGTTTCGCCCCCAGAATGCAGACAAAGAGGGGAAGGGGGCGAAAGTCAGCGTGCACAAATAAAAGGTGCCACTGAGGGCTGGGGTGGCGGGACAGGAAGCCAGCAGAGACACAGTGTAGGATTTAGAGATAGGAAGCCATTAAGTGGGACGTGCAACCGTAACCAGCGGCAAGTTAATGAGCTGGAGGAGTGTGAGAGGAAAAAGAAAAGAAAAAAAAAAAACAAACAGAGCTGTTTATACAAGCAGCAAAGAAACACGCTGCAAGAGTTACTCGTTAATCTTTAATGAACTTAAATATGACTCAAACATTAATGAATTTTTTTTTTTAATCTGATGCCAATTTTTTAAAATGAATTTTTCCTTGCATTATTATATTATTATGAATTATCATGGGCCGTCCTCGGAGTATTTAATAGGTCTGAATGTGACAGAACCCACATAAGGACAAATGAGTGCCGGGGGGCGTGGCCTGATGAAGTGCCGGGGGTGTGGCCTGATGAAGTGCCGGGGGGCGTGGCCTGTGAGTGAATTGCAAAGATCCCTCTCTCTAATGTGTGTGGTCGCTTCCCTCCATTTTCAGCGTGACACGTGCAGATTTCGCCTCCCTTCCACATTATTTCCTGTGGTGTATATTTAATCTTCCCTCACTTCATGGTCATGTGACAGCCTTTCAGTCCATGCTCTGGTGGTGCTGAAGGCCCTCATGATGCCACTCCGGATCCAACGTGTAGGGTAGGGCATGAGCGCTGGGGGCATCACACGGGGTTCAAATTCATTAAGTGCCAGTGCCCTGGGCAGCGCCACAGGAACACACGACCTTCTGAAGACAATTGCCTGTCAGCGGTATGCCACAGTCACCGAGCGGCAATTTGATACGAGCACAGCCAGCGGGCACCGCGGGCAAGGTGTCAGGGCCCGGGCCACACCGCATCAACTACACCCCCCAAAGATAAACGGACGTTTATGGGCAGACACAGGCTAGCAGCAGATGTAGCGGTTAGTAGCCTGGGCAGTGGCCAGTAGCCATGGGAGCAGTTAGCAGCCCGGGCAGCGGCCAGCAGCCGAGGGCGCCGTTAGCGGCGAAAGTAGTGGTTAGCAGGGTGGGCTGCCACTAGCAGCGGAGGTAGCGGTTAGCAGCCTGGGCAGCGGCCAGCAGCCGAGGGTGCGGGAAGTGGCCAGTAGCCGAGGGCACCATTAGTAGCGAAAGTAACAGTTAGCAAGGTAGGCAGCCGTCAGCAGCAGAGGTAGCGGTTAGCAGCCCGGGCAGCGGCCAGCAGCCGAGGGTGCCGTTAGTGGCCGGCGGCCAAGGGCTCCGTTAGAGGCAAAAGTAGCGGTTAGCAGGGTGGGCAGCCACTAGCAGTGGAGGTAGCCTTTAGCTGGGCAGGCTAGCAGCGGCTAACAGCACAGGGAGCAGCTAGTGGCAGATGTACAGCGGCTAGCCGGAGCCAAAGTCTCCTCATAAGACCCCAGCTTGGCGCAGCTGCTCATAGGGCCTCCCCAGGTGGCGCCGCAAGGCAGATTTTCACAGCTAGCCCAGCTCCACTGGTGACCAGAGAAGCAATAAACACTTTAAAGGCAAAAATCGGAAAGGAGTGTCGCCTCCGAGTGTTAGGCATGCAGAATTAATAAAAGGACTGCTGGAAGTCGGCGTGTTTACACATGACTCCATAACATAAGTGAAGCACGCGCCAGCGAGGGGGTGGGGGTAACATATGGCCCAAGCACGGCGGCTCACCCCGGGGCACGGCAGACTGCCCACCAGGGACTGTCACCCTGCCACCAGCAGGGAGCGCCACTTCACCTGGCGTAGGTTGGAGTGTGGGACGCACACAAACACACACATACACACAAAAGAACAAAGGAGTTTGAGAGAGTGCAAAAAAAAGCAGAGGTGGAGGAACACAGATCTGGGAAGAAAAGTAAAAAAGAAAGTAGAGAAGGATGAATATGCTAAGAAAGAGAAAGAGAATAAAGACAGAGCATGAAATCCAGCTGCAGTGATGCTGCTGTTACCATGGCAGCAGCTCAGCCGAACCCTCAGCAGACACGCCCCCTAAAGGCCACGGTGGCGGTAAACACCCAGCGATGTCCCTGACTATAAAGGTCAATTGTGGGCAGGCAGCTTATATTAGAAGAGGAGCTGGGGGGCTTTAGCTTTATAGCGGGAAGCAGTAACGTGCAGACAGCCTGGTGCTTGCTACACGCTTTAAGAGTACCGGCGAGACACCAGGAGCCTGGCACACGACGAACTCGTACATCCTACACTTGCCGACTGCCACCGTTATGGGGGGCGAACCTGCAGGGCGGCAGCTGCTCACACCCAGAAGACTTCACCCGCCCCCAGCTTTATTACAGCCAATGAATGACTATGGCCTCGCCCTCTCCACAGACCCCGCCCCCATTCGAACCAGGAGAACAGGGTGGAGGCGGTGCTGACGTACCCGGTACAGGTGATGGAACCCAAAAGCGATGCCGGCCATGATGACTGCCAGGGCGCCATAGTCCCTCCATCGGGGGCCGGTGGGTCCTGCGGCAGAAACACACCCCTGAATTAGGCCATGACATCACCCTCATCGTCATCATGATCATCTGCATAGTTTTGAGTCCCGCCATTGGTCAGGTTATCATATAGGGTCAATCAGCAAACCGATTCCAATAGACATACTAGTAGTTACCGCTGGTTAACCCAGGCAGCGACTGACAGCAAATGGAATGGGAGACTTTTCTACACTTTTCCAACATTCAGGTGTCAACCTCAATGCGCAGAGAGGCTGTCATGATGACCCTGTATAACAAATGCATGCATACCATCATTAGGGATGAACGTTTTAATCATCGTTGAGTTTTGGGGGGGGGGCAGTGATGAGATTTGAGAAAATTCAGAAGCAAATTTATGGGACATGACATTCGGAAAGCGGGGAAGGAAACCAGGGACCAGTATCTGAAAAATGCTCTTTATGAATGTGGCCCGAGGGGCAGGCAGGAGACAGGGCTGCAAAGGGTCATTCACACGCAGAGGCGTCTCTATTCCGCAAAGTCGGTCGGGATTGGGAGGGGGAATCACCGCAAGGGCTTCCAGAAATGCGAAATGCCACAGGGTTCGGGTACCGCTGCCCCGCGAGTCCTCAGTACCGCGAGTCCTCAGCACCGCCTTCCAATATGACTCAGATTAGCAATTATGACGAAGACTGAATGAGAGGATGACGTCACAGCGGCGCCAAAGCTCTGTGACAAATGTCAGGGAGTGGAGGTGCAAGGCAACAAGCAAACAAACACCAGGAGGTGCAGAGCGGGGGCCGTGAGCCCCCCCGCCCCGGCACCTCAGCGCGGGCATCTCCCGCAACCGAGGAAGCAGAGGCACTCACGGAAATTTCCGCTTCTTGTCTATTTGCAGAGCTGAACATCACTGAGGCCGCAGGTAATGGGGAGAGAAAACAAAACCATAACGGCAACAAACAGGGTGTGACGTACACGAAAGTATTCACAAGCAACACGCCAAAAATACAAGTCAGAAACCCCACAAATTGAGTTTCATCTGTATTGGCTGACATCACCGGAAGAGGAGAACAGAGATGCAGAGAGTGGACACTCGTGCCAGAGAGACAGCGTCCAACAGCCTCCAGGCAGCTTTCGTTAGGATTCAGAAACAGCTGAATGGGCTTTTGTTACTAAGGCGGTTCAGGCTAAAGATCATGGGCCTCAAACCTGTAACCCTCTGTTGCAGCAGCAGATCAGTGTTCAACCATTACAACTGGGGCGGGGGGGTGGTGCAAAGACCATCATGCAAAAGGAATACCACCACCCCCCCCCCCCCACCCATAAGGACTCCCTAACTTTAGGTACGGTGACGCTCTAAATCCTGCTTTGGCTCAGAGCAGCAAAAATGGAGGGACAGGCTTCCTGAACATTGTGCTGATCAACAAATCAAAAGGGCAATGGAATGAAGGGCTTTACAATCCAGTGCATAAACACATGCAGACGCCCAAATAAGCAACACGCAACAAACAATGGAAGAGGAAGGTACAAAGTAAAAAATAAAAAAATGCAGCACCTTATAGCACAAATACAAACATGTAGTACATTCCCAAAGAGAGAAGCGCAATGACACACGTGAGGGTCGCCCAAGACGCCCAGCAGCGCAGTCACCGCTCGACAGTACGCTACCATGTTTGTATTTATTTTATAGATAAGATGTGTTTTCTTAGTTTTTCCCCCTTATATCAAGAGCAGCTCTGTACATCCACATAAATAAGGAAACCCCAAAATCTCCTGCAATGCTTAAAACAACATAAACCTGCATGACAGTTTACACTGGATGGATCCCAGCTTATGTGGTTTACATGTGCGAGAGAAACTCTGTGAAAAGCCCTCTGCGTGGAACGTGTGCGCACTTTTATTTTTGTTAAAGCTGCTATTTTGAACTGGTGCTACTTAGACATTTAAACTAACACTGATCTGGTTAAGCAGGATCTTCACAATCTACGTCACCCACGAGTTTGCGCTCTCGTTTTGGCTACCCGGGCGTCGGTGTGGCGGAATGCGCACTTAGGCCGGTGGGCACTTTGGGGTATGTGGGGGGGGGGGGGGGGAACATTCCGGATAAAAAGCCAATTACATTTCATAAGGTGTCAGCAGAACGATTAAAAAAAACAAACAAAAATAGAAAAAAACAAAGACTGTTACGATAACACACCTGACACCGCGAAGCTGCAGATGGCTGCTCTCGTTATGAACACTCGCACAGATCACCGTGCACGATTTTCATGGCTCACAGCCGTACACCCACCCTGTTCACAAGTGCATTACGCTAACACAATAATCACCCCGACAGCGCGGATAAACATCCGCCTTCCCGCACAGCCGGGACGCCATCGACGGCACAGCCACCGGAGAGGGGGCGGGATAACGGCCCAATCCACTTTCCTCAATGAAGTTTGGCCCCCCCCCGGCCTCTGGGTAGCCGGAAAGAGGCAGAGTGGGGCGGCCAGGATGAGGCAGCCTGACAGTGAGAGATCACCGAGGCCTCGGCAGCACATGAAGCTCCGACTCAAGCCGTTTGTCTCTCCCCTCCCCCCTTTTCTAATTAAGATTTGTATCCCCAGTAATCCCAGGGCCTGGTTTCCAAGGATATGCTTAATAGCTTGTTTAAACTAGTCATGTTGACAGATGCTTCTGGCAAATAATCTTGTGTCAAATAAATTATATTTCGTGTTTTTAAAAATTAAAAAAAAAATATATAAAATCACGGCGGCAACTTTCTCAAATATAATTTGTCAGATTTATTGTCGTTTCAGCAAAGTTTGTTCATTTAAAAATTACCGGAACTTTTCCCATTTTCCCCAGGAACACTGGAACTGAAGAACAGCAGAACTGATGGGAATTAATGGGGAAAAGGGGCAGATTTCAGGACAGCAGCTGACTATTTATACGGGGACCCCAAGGGAAATTTCAATAATACCCCTCCCACCGCATTTCTTATTATTATTATAATAATAATAAAAAAAAAACATTTCTAAAAATGTTTATCTCTCAGTGAGTGACACTTGGTAAATACAGATTTTGCAGGTTTCTTAGAAATTCCAGGTAAAGTGGATTCGTACAAGACCATATGCTTCTTCATTTAGGATTATTTAAGGGAAGTTTAATGCGGAGTTGCCTCAGTAAGTAGCACTGTTGCCTCGCACATTCAGGATGGGAGGGGGTTGAATCCCTCCTCTACTTCACAGTTTGCAGGTACTCCAGTTTCCTCCAGCCAATCAGAGACGTACAGTTGGGCCACAGTCTTACCTGTTGTGTTTACGTGGCGCATGACGGCCCAGTATTCTGCGTGGGGGGGTTTCTATGTTCCATCCACGGTAAAAGGATGGAAGACAGAAGTTCAATATTAACCCCCTTTTTTTGGTGTGGCCTTGATGAAATGAGAAATTATCTGACCTTTTCTGTTATGTTGGAATGTTTTCAGTTAAGTGTTATGTCAACTCAATCAGAATACAGGCACAAAATCAAAGTTTGCCGTTAACCTGTGAACTGTCAGGTTTTGATCCATTTCACATTCAACTCTTACTCAGATGTACATTCATCTTCTGAGGGAAAAAGTTCCCCTTATTTTCAGAAAAAAAACATTTCAAGTGATTGCCCAAGATGACAAACATCTCTGATCAATTGCTTCAAAAAAAAAATAATAAAATCACAAAATGCAGCCAAATGCCTGAACACCTGCATGTTCAATAGTTTAAAAGTGCTAGACAAGCCAGCAGCCCACGATGCCCTGAATCACCAAGCTGCCTGCATGCCTGAAAAAGCCCTTTCAGCAAAACAGATGATCCTTTTTTCCCATTCCAACTGAAACTGGTATTTGACATAAAAAAGGCTAAGTTACAGGGGAATTATGAGCTTTTAAGAGGATTAAATATCACACAGACACACACACACACACACACAAACACACACAAGATTTGTATAGCTCAGCAACAAAAGTGTTTTAGGGTCTGACCCTAAAGGCTTCAGACGGCACCCATGTTTGGGCTGACATCGGCTGCTCAGATATACAGCACGGCGTACCCACGGCCAGGAGCGTGGAGCCCGACATGGCACCGTTTTTCACTCAGCGCCTCACACCTGATACCACATACATCAGCCGGATCCAGACGGCTTTTTACACGCCGAGTGCGGGCAGCGCCGGGGGCCCAAGGACGCTGGCCGTCGGCCTCAGGAGATCTACGACTTTCCTGTGACGAACTCGGGGCGCCGTGCGGCCATGCCGTCACAGCATCCGCCACGGGGCACCGAAGCCCGGCTCACAGACCTTGAGCCTGCTGTCAGATCCCAGGACTGGCCTCTCCATCACGAGGGCCGACCCGGCTGGCCCGGCCACCCCCGGCAAGTCACAGAGCCGTTTACCTTTGCTTACCCTCTCCTCCTATTCGGTCACTTAAACTAAAGGGGCCCCCATTTACCCCCCCACTACAAATCTCTTCTGGAATTTATAGGGTTCAATGGATACCCAACTGTCCTTCCTTGGGACAGGAATGGTGATCAGGGCGCCCATTACGACGACAGATGGATGGAGGTCCCTCACCCAACACGACTGAATGAAGGACAACCCCCAGCTGGGGGGGCCCACTCTTCTGGAAGCAAACCCCCCCCAGTTCATCTCATTATGCAGCCCCTCACTGCCCTTATGATATAAGCCTGCCAGACCGCTGCTGCAGGCCGCCTCGCAAAGACATCCAATCAGCACACGGATTCATTACCAAACATGATAAGGCGCACGAGTCAAGGCCGGAACAGCCATAGCCGCTCCGGAGGCACAGCGGCGGGGGCAGGCACAAGAATGGGCAGCCCGGCCCAGGACTGGACTACAGAATACAGTGGTGGGTTCCTAGCCACTGTTGGACTGGGTGAGGTGGGGGGCCAGGTAAAATTTCCAAGCAAAACTCCCCATGTGGGGAGAGACACGGATGCGAAAGCACACGTTCTGTTATGGATTCAAATGTTTCATTTATCTATAGTGTTGGCATGTCGGGGGGGGGGGGGGGGGACAGCCAGGTGACCACATACCCCTAGA
>JAODKF010000116.1:143950-174598 GCA_026779585.1 Mormyrus proboscirostris
TTGTGCCCCCCCCCCCCCCCCCCTTGCTTTTTTACATTCTTCTTTTGCCTCTTTGGGTAACTACAAAAGTTTCTCCGGTTGCCATAGAAGCGGCTGTGTTGCTCATATTACAGACATTGCATCCTTGTCACGCTGAGGTAAGAAAAACACCACCCCCCCGCCCCATCGACCTCTCCTCACAAGTAATGAGCTATTCTGCCCGTTTCCTCATCTGAAGCACTCCCACTTTCCCCGCCTCGGGGCTAGAGGTCATGAAACGGCAGGGGGGGGGGGGGGGGGGAGTGCGGTGACGGATTCATGGAGTCAGCGTCTCACATAAGCTTGGTAGATGGGTGTTGGGCACAGACCAATCACGTTCCCCTTAATGAAGCTAATAAGTCCATCTAGAATGCAAGCTGCAGGTTTCGGCTGCACGATGGAAACGGCGCGAGAAGCTGTAGGGAAGAAGTACGCCGTCGCACAAGACACAGCACCTGTTTATACCACAATCATTTTATCTATTTATTTGTACATGGAGACGTGTGGCGTCTTCGTTTGTTGGAAAGGCAGTCAAACAGTCTGCATGGCCCTGTATAATTATTCCGACAGGCCTGCGACAGCAGCCTTCTACTTTCTCCTTGACTGTGACCTCCTTGACTTCAGGTTGAGTTGATGGAGCACGTCAACTTTATAAGACATTGGCTACTCATAACGCCTGCTTCGTTTTACACCCTGAAGAGGCTCAATGGCCTATAAACAGAAGAGTGTATGATTGTGTATGCCACGATGAAAGCTGACGTCGAAAGTAAGCTGTGCATGAAGTCAGTCATGGTTATCGCACACCTGGCAAAAAAATCAGACAGCAGAAAGTAAGATATAAAAATACAGATCAGCTGACAATTCATCTCAAAAATAATTTCTGAGCAGCAAAAAAAAACCTAACTGGCCCCTTCACCCCAGTCTGCTCCCCATATGGGAGACAGTCCAGGTGACGTGAAAATTTACCATAAGGCAGGTTCAAGCCTCAGAACAAACATCTAATCTCTAATACTGCATAAATGTAGCGTGAAACCATACAATGTGAAATTGCTGGTTCTAATGCTGTGAAAATTTCTTTGAAGTAGGTGATATCTAAGCAAATAAATGGGCCGTGTTATACCTTAGTGTTGACATGAGCTGGAGGGACTTATTGAGTTGTTTATACATCTATTTGTTACAGTCAAAATGACAGGGCAACCTACAGTAGTCATCCTGATAACACTGTGCTCTCTGTTACCCCAAGAAGTATTTAGAGACTTTTGCTGGGCCTGAGTATGAGGCCTCAGGCCTTTGAAAGTATATCTGTGAGAACATTGATTCTAACACAGGAGGAGGGGCAAAATCAGGGGACAAGTCCCTCCCCTAATCAATTACCAATCAGATTTATAAACTAATATACTAAGGGAGTATACTAAGCTTGTGATGGGTAAAATGACACTTCATGAACCATTTGCTGTATTTTTTAACCCCACTAGATGGTGCCCTCTGTTCAAGAAAGAGCACAAACCATGTCCCAAAGCAAACCAAGAGCATCATCTAGTGGGGTTACAAAATTCAGCAAATGGTTCATTAGGCATTATTTTGTCCATCGCTACTGCTTGGTTATGGACAAACAACAGTGAAACACAGTGACTGCTTTGCAGGGCAGGTATGCTAACTGGCACAGGACCTTGCCAGGAAGCTGCTAAGTGTTCTCACCTGATTAGCAGCTGTTCTTCTAAAACCTGCGTCATTTAAAGTGAAATACCATATAACCTTGGAAAATACCTGTTACACCTGCGAGCAGCTTCATCAGTTTTCCAGACACCTGCATTCTGCACGAATCATGTCCTGTTTGCCAGCTGATCAGCTTAAAAGGCCACCAGACATGCTCTTTATTGCGACTCTACATTAGTCCATGCAATCATGTTTTATATAAATACGGCTCATAATGTGAAAATGTGATTTTAAATGTAGTGTTGTGTTACAGCAACGGTTATTTTTCATTGCTTTGTTAAGATTTAAGTTGGGGGAATGCATTATTGACTTTTTCACCATTAGGGTGACCACGGCTTGTCCTGGGTTTGTCCTCCTTTTTGGGGCCCATTTTTTCTGAAATGTCCAGGATTTCGCTAGGTTTCATGCTAAAATTTGCTTTCTACAGTCAGAATGCTTTCTTTGCGCATATTTCCAATGCTTTGATGCCTATCTTTGCATCCTGCCCCAGTCCTCTTTTTTTGCAAAGCAAAATAAGGTTGTTCTACGTGGATGAGAAAAGGTCTTTTCAATTTGGCTCAAAAGCCATCACCTACTGACAGATTCGTGGGCTTCACCTCGTTAAGAGCTTCATCTGGGCTGGCTCGCCGTCCTCCATGTTCCCCAGGAAACATCTTATTTGAATCGTTTTCTCTACTGAAACGTTTTAATTTTATAATGATTCTTTTTGAGCGTGTGCCTAAAAGCGTTGCTGGCTTCCTAACAAGTAGCTAGTTGATCACTACCTATTAGCGAACAGCTGGAGCAATAGGCCATTCTTCTACGTGCAGCACAGGCACACCCAGTAAAACCAGTTTGTCAACCTAGTAACAGTGATGCGGTAGCTGGTATTAGCCAAGCTTACAATAATCTCACAAAACACAAGCAATTGACTGATCTGGGCTCATCCACTACTTCACCCCACTGTGAAATGCTTGTGCCTGCAAAATACACAGGACAGGACAGTGTGCCGTCGCACAAGACACAGCACCTCATTACACCACCTAGAGATATATGCCATTTTTGTTATTTAGAAAGGCAGTCAAGCAGCCCGGATGGCCCTGTGTAATCAATCAGGTTATTAATAATGATCAACAATTTTGTTGAGAAATATTTTAGTCATATGTAAGCTGGATTTTTCACCAAGCGATTTAACTCCGTGAAGAAGGCTAACCACAGTCACCCGGGTTTTTATGAAAAATGACAGTAAACCGCAAGTCGCATTAGAAGTCACATCTGCTGAGACAATCAGCAAACAAACAGGCTGATAATGATTAGAGGTGCCCTATTGGCAGCTCACGTCCCAGCCTGTTAGTGCGGAACATGAGCGCTGACTCCAGAGGCCACAGCAAAAAAGGGTATGACAAGAGAGCCAAGGGAGCCGCTGGGGACCTGCAGCCCAGAAAACCTGATTACATTCCAGCGGATCAGCATGGAATCCGCTCCCTACATGCAGCCACTTCTTTCTTATTTAAGGCTGCGGCTAACGATGAAGAATTGCTCCTGATAAATTGATAGTGAGCACTTTGCATTCAAGATGGTGCTTGACGTCAGCAGACTATTCTTCTTTCAATTTAGTCGCCACAGCTTGTTTTACGGTGATTAAGTGGCCCCGGATGCCCATTGGTGGCACTCTTCCTGGCCGGTCTCCTGCTGCGGTCCGATTCATTCCTCCGGGGTGGTGATGAGAGGTGTCACATGGGTACCAGTCTCACCCTCCACCTGTGACTCATCCGCCATCCAGGCAATCTGGGGCTGAAACAGAGATTATTAAACAATGACAGCGTGAAAATCCTGCTCACCCAAACGAGTGTGTGTGACTGAAGGGGGGGGGGGGGGCATCTGTCCTATAAGGGGATGCAAGTCAAACACTAGATGCTGCAGAGGAACTCCTTCGGGCTCCCATGTAATACCAGTAATGACACTGGTTTAGAAGGTGCTTTTGTCCTGAGTATCCTACTGTATGTTTTGAAATCCCACAGTTGTGCATCACACCTGGACAATACTTTGGGCTTTCAGGCTTCTATTTTGGTCAAAAGTAAGAGAGATAAAGTAAGACTTTCCTGCTCATAAGATTGAATTCCTGTGCATGTAGCAGAAGGCATACAGATAATGGTGAATAAAGCACAGAGACAACACACACTGTTCAAACAATTCAACATAGTACAAACAAACTGCACATAAATAGAATATGACACAAAAAAAAATCAATATTAAGGAATTAAATATAAATTGAAATAAAATCTGTGGATGGTATATGTGCATGAAAAAAATGGTTATCACTGGATCTTACACTATGTAAAAAGCGGGGGCTTCAACAGATGTCACACTTTGCAGACTTTCTTTCACCCATTCATCCATCTTTTACCTGTTTGTGGGGATCGTGGGGTCCTTGCAGAGTCTCCCGGAGCAGTATAAGGCACAGGGCTGGCGTACATTCTGGCTCCCATCACCAGGCACATATATGCAGAAACACACACGCGCACACACACACACACACACACACACACACACACACACAGTGATATGTGTAAATTAGCCAACAGGCACTTTAGGGACACCAGTTAGCCTAACTCCGTGTCCTCGGATTGTGGATGGTAACCAGAGTACTCGGGGTAACCCTATGCTACATACGAAGAACAAGCAAACTGCACAGACACAGAGTGGAGGTGGGATTGCACGCTCTCATGAAGCTGCTCAGTGTGCCGACATTCCAATGACAGGATCGGTGCCACCTGGAAAGTGGTGTCATTTGCTGCAATTATGCCACTGATGGACGGTGATGGGGCAACAGAACAGCTTGTGAAATGATGCCTTACTAAGTTTTAATGTGATGAGATCACATGCAGGGGGCCATACTGGGTATTTCACCCCAGTGAGAAACTCTTCCATTGTAAACCCAGCACAAAACACTGAAGTGCACTTTGTGGTTCTGGCTTGGGCTGGAGAATAAAAGTACAAATGATCCGTGACTAATTTCATGAAAACTACCAATGAATTGCCAAAAATGGAATTTTAATGGCTTCACAATGATTTCAAAATATCACCAGGGAGAGAAGCAAATAATGCTTACAAAAATCACTTATACAACATCAAAGTATAATTATGCTGTATTTAAAAAACCATATAAATAAAAGCATGAGCACCAATGTGTTGTTAAATTCACATTTTCAACAGTAATGTGGTCATATAGTGATTTTGGGTGGAAACAAAGCAATTTATTGAAAACCGTGCAAACACAAAGCATGGGATCTTCAGTTCCTGCTGCTAAGTTCCTGCACTGACGTCTTCGAATTAAAGCCTACAATGCGTTCCATAGGTATTTGGACAGTGAAACCTTTAAAAAATTATTCTGGCTTTGTACACCATCACAATGGATTTCAATTGAAATACTGTATCTGTTCTCAAAGTGTATCCTGTCATCTTGAACTTAAGTCCACCGACAGCTATACTGGGTGGACTGTGCAGGAATTGTAACCACTTACATACACAGATCCTGCCCCCTGTCCCTTGCAGAGCATCACCAGGGTAGAAACCCAGTGCCTTTAAAGTCTGTGGGTTCCGGACTTCAGGTTGTCATTGACTGCAATGGATTTGCAACCAAGTTTTAAAAAAGACAAATTTCTTTAAGATAATAGCAATTTATCAAACCACTTTTGGGCACTTGTGGGGGAGCTGTGTGTATGAAAGTGGTTACAATTCCTGCCCAGTTTTCCCAGTATAGCTGTCAGTGGCCTTACATTAAAGCTGACAGGCTGCACTTTGAGTACATACTGAGTGTTTCATTTTGAGTACATACTGAGTGTTTCATTTTGAGTACATACTGAGTGTTTCATTTTGAGTACATACTGTTTCATTTCCAATCCATTGTGACAGAATCATAAAAACTGTGTCACTGTCAAAATACTGTATATTATATTGTATACTGTATGTCTAGGACAATGCTGTATAATACAATCTAAAAGATTCAGGCAGATACTCATGAGAAAAATGGCACCAGCAAGTTGCTTGTTGTGAGATGTGCAAGCCCGCCGTGCCTGTGGTCAGTCACGACAGAGAAAGCCTCGCACGTTCTTTGTGTGATGTGCAAGGTGCACATAGATAAGGCCCCTCCCCCAGGAGTATCACACCACTACAACCAATTTCTGGGTATTTTAAGATGCTGCTCTTCCAGTCTATTGTTTTATTTTCATTTTCTGATTCACTTTGGAAGATCAACAGTACTGTAATTCAAAGCCACCTGAAAAAGTGCTGTACAGTATAGTCATTTGATTTATTGACTGACTGACATACATCAATGCTAAATCCAAAAATCACAAGGGGCTCAACACTCTCCAATCACCATTCGTAATGGCTCAGGGTCTCCATGGTGACTGACATCCCGGAAGCTCTTCCGCATAGCCGTGACATATAATTTTCTCAGCCGGGTGCTTTGGCAGGAAAAGTGAGGCTAGGTAATTATATGCTTTGAGGCCATTCCAGGGCCACACACTCACACCCAGGTCTATCGGGCTACGCTAATGCCTACCACGGTGACCCTGCGAATCATTCACAGCGAGAGACCGTTTAGGTAACATCATCAGCGCCTTCAGGCAAACGCCAGCAGGCAGTGTCGTGTCTAAAGTTCTGGGATGCAGTGAAGAAGCCACTACTCCAGTCCTGCTCAGGACCATTCATGGCCCTTCATCTTCCAACCACTTACCCTGGTCAGGGTTGCATGGAGACTCCTGGCCTGTATCACAAGGCAAGAATTTTGGGTTAGCTAGCAATGGATGCTGCTGGTAATTTTTTTCTTTTTTTGGTAACGGTGCAGTTTACTGGGAAACAAACAAACTGAAGTAGCACTTCATAGCTCAGTAAAAAAATTCAACAAAAAACGAAAAACAACACAACACACTGTAATGTCACCTAAACACTAGCCAGTTCCTCTACTTAGAAACAAGTTCCTGGTTTAAGCTCGTCCTTGATCAGCTGCCAATCTGCAAACCGGGGTGGTCTGGTCCAAGACCCAAAGGGGGAACCCGTCCTCCAGGGGGCAGCAGAGGAAGCCCTAATAATAAATAAATGTTTAGATTCATACCTGCCATCTGGGGTTATAACCCTTCTTAAAGAGATTTGTTCTTTGTTGCCCTAGTCACTTAAATTCGCACCAGACCTCCATCAATCAAGCTTCTCTTTCAGTTGAGTTTAACAATGGCTCAGACGATTGATCATATGGGATCGCCGCTGATGACGCTCGTCTCCTGTTACACTCGGATATGTTATGATCAGGCACTCGTGTGTAACAAATAGCTCGGTGCATCTTCGAGCTGTGCTGGGCAATGCGCTGTGTTACAAATACTGAGCGCAGGAGAATCAAAACAAGTCAAAAACGTGGCCATTTAGGAACGTAAGTACAGGAAGTAGAGGGATGAAATTAAAAGCTGCTAATGGTTTTGAACATTTGCTACCACCAAGAAGAGATTAATTGAATCAAGTAAAAGTGCATCTCATATAACGACAGTATTGCTGTTCAAATTACTTTTAAAATGTACTGATTTACCAGTTGTAAACAAACATTTAATCAGTTTTTAATCTTCTAACTACTTATCCTGCTCAGTCCATTACAAGGCATGACTTCAGTGTCCGAATTCAGGGGCCGCCTCTTTCTTAGGCTGTGTTCGAAGCCCGAATGCATCGCAGTGACACAACAAGCCTGTCTCATCTTGAAGGCTCTTTCAAATGTGGTCTACATATGCGTCCTTCTTTTGCCGAGTTGCAAAATGACAAGGTGTGGGTCATTGGCAGGCCAGCATATCCCAAGGCTGTATTTCAGTTCAAGGGCTGCATCCTTCCCAAGTCCATGTATCTTCAGATGCGTTGGGCTGTGAAGGATCCAACTGGTGGATCTTTCGCAACTCAACAAAAAAGGACCCATTACTAGACCACATTTGAAGGAGCCTTCGAAATGGGGCAGCCTTGTCACTTGGCTGTGACATATCCGGTCTCCGAATGCAGCCTTAAAAGCATGCAAGAAACACGCAAACTCCACACACCAGGGAGGAGAGATTTAAACCGCAGACAATGGCAGCATGTTCTGCTAAATTTTTAGCTCTGAACGGAAGACTGTCACAGAAACCCACATCAGTGGTGGGGGGTCCCTAACTCTGCTCTCTTTTCATACAAAAAAAATGAAAACCTTACACAGGGCAGATTAAAGTGGACTATATAAGAGGCATTGTAAAGTGAATTTCTACATGTGAAATTGTTAGTTGTTTGATGAATTCAGATAAAAGCCTGTGGACTGTGGACAAAACAGTAGCCTCTATTATTGTTAAGTATCTATTAACGTCATGTTTGACCGGAATTTCTTAATAGTTGCTGTACCCTTAAGAACATGCATGCCAAGTGCTACGAAACCTCGTTACCCTGAGCCATGCCAGATTGCCCCTGCTTTCCTGAGCCATTTTTCCTGTCCAGAATCAAGCAATATCTGTTCGTCTACATTTCACTGCGAGCCATGCATACGAGCGCTTGACGCCTGCGAACGCCGAAGGGTAATGAACTGCGTAAAGATGAATCAAATCAATCTAAGGTACAAAGACAGAAACTTCTATTAGTGAGTAGCATTCAATTTTTCTCCTTTTCTTTCTGATGGCATTTCATTTTTGATTTGTAAATGTCTTAACTGCTCACCCATGGCGTGTTTGTGCTGCACTACTCAGACAATGGATCTTAAATGTCACAGGTAAACAAATTGAGCAGGACTGACTGAAATAAATAAGCCTGCTCTGAGCGATGTTCTACTGGCCGCTCAAAACTAATGAACCACGAGCGCACTCACATGCACTGGAATAGTAACAGAAAGGGGGACTTATTTCTGTCAGTGTGGATCGGCCGCTTGGGAAAAGTTTTACTCAACTTTAAAAGGAACTGTCCGGGTGGGCTTGCGTGACGAACAAAACAAATCCAACGCAAACTAGTGAAATATTTATCTGTTCACTGTTCAATTTCTGGTAAAAAAAAAAAAAAAAGACCTACAACCTATTATTTGTAACTATCGCGTTTGCTGTGAAAGCTACTATAATATTCAAATATTAGAAATCTGATCAAAATGAAATGCATTCTCTGTTTCAGCATCCATTTGTCCTCTGAACAACACCAAACATACTTACATTTATATATTTATGACAGAAAGTGTAAGCGACCTGACACTTCACCAAATAACGTCAAGATGAAGTTTCTGGGAATCCTTCATAGTGGTAAATTGTTTCAGCTCAGTACTGGTCCTAGCCGATGTGGCTCCCCGAGCGAGCATCACCGCCGTCGCCCCCGTCCGAGAAAAAGTGAAACTGGCGGGCAAGTCAGCGTCCCCTCAGAAGTTCGCGCCCTAGGCGGCCGCCTATGTCGCATATAGGATTGACCGGCCCTGGCTGGAAAAACAGTTTTGTCAACAGGATTATGGAACATTTACCAGTATATAGTGCCCTCACCATTATGAAAGTCCTACACAAATATCGGCCTAGTTCAATTACTCAAGGGATTTTATAAAGATGATTGTGATCAGAAATGGAAAACTGTCAAATAGACCTGAATTTTAAAAGAGGCGAACATTTTACTTTAATCAAAAGATTAAAGATATTGCTCATTCTCGAATTTCTTTGTTTTATCTATTGCATTTCTGAGGGTCCCAATGTAAGAGATTGCTTCAAAAATGATATTGAGAATTTAACTCAATTTGTGAGTTTTGTTCAGGGAGGTAGGCCTACCTTATTCCCCTGTTCCATTCATATTAGCTGAATTTATAGGAAATTGTATAGGCAAACACAGGCACTGATATTTTTTTGTGAATCTCAAAAGTTCCAGCTTCTGAGGGGCAAAAACTGTTAGAGACAGAGTGAAGTTGGCTGGTTACGCCTCCCCCCAAGGATGCTATTAGGTTAGCATGGTCTGACCAAAAATGCCGGTAGGGATGTCAACCAACTGATATTTTTCAGGATGAACAAGCCGATATACAATTATGTTACAACGCCAAGAAAAAAGATGTTATAGCCTAATTTATATAATCAATACAGGAATTATAGGAATATTATAGGAATTATAGGAATTAAATTCTAGAAAGATTGTCCGTATTACTTTCCTATTGGGCATCGGAATCGAAACAAACACAATTAAAGTTAAAATGACCAAAGAAACAATAATCTGCACCTGTGAATTAAAGATAATACTTGGGAAATAATATTTGCTTCATTTAATGTCATCTAATCATTTAATGTTTGTTAAATTAGACAGCAAACATTCTTATTCCTTTACTGCTGCAGTTTGCACATTTATTTTGCCATCTGCAATAGTCGGGGGGGCAGAGTTGGAGCTGGCCTAAAGCACCACATGGACTTTTTTTAACATTGCCACTCTGGGTGGGGGGGGGGGGCGTATTGTTGCCTCACATCTCCGGGTGAAATGTAAAATTAAAATTGTGCTTTTCCTGTGGCTTCTCGCCAGCGTTCAATTTCCCTCCCTCCATTTTGATCTAAATGGCGTTTGGTTCCTTAGCAGCCTGACCTTCGGGGTAACCCACGATAAAAGGGTGCTGGATGGATGAATGCATGGTTTGCTTTAAGCAAAATTCCACTGACACATCCTGAAACTGCTCATAACGGAAGAGACCTGAAATGTAAATTCAGCAGCCTGGTAATCTGGCATTTCTCTGTGATGCTCTCCTGCTTACACAGTCCCACTCATCCCTGGACACGTGCTTTTCCAGTCACAGAGACGAAAAAAAAATGATGCAAAAATGACGCTGACACCTGATCTATTGAGTCCAGATTCATTAGGAGAAAGGTTCTGTTTATTTACCAGATGCTTTTATCCAAAGCGTCGTACAATAGAGGAAGCAGAGGCAGCCAGTGCCTGGAGTGACTGGAATTAAGGCTCTTGCTCGAGGGGCAAATGGTGACATCACTCTGCAGACCACAGCATTTGAACCATCGACCTTCCAGTCCTGTGTCCTAACCTGCAGAAACACACACAGGTGTGGCTAAGACTGACAGAGCTACACAAACTGTGAACTTGATCAGCATTGCTGAGATAATCATGCACTTGTGTAATGAAAAGAGGCTACATTCCAAGACCTGCCCTTCTACAAAACACAGAGACATTAAGAACATAGACAAGCACTTTAACTCGGTCTCCTCTTGTATGATGTTCCGTCTCTCAAGGGTCTCCTTTGAAGTGTAAGACTGAGGTTAAAAAATCAACAACAAAAAAAAAAAACTAAATTGAGCTGAAAAATGATGACACACAGAGGAATAAATATATATTTAATTTGTATTGTTAGTTGGGAGACATTCTTCTCCTGCTTCTCTCCACAGATCAAAAGGAAAGCTCATCACTGCCTGGTCACAGGCCCTGGCTTTGATGTTTGCTCGCTCACTCCACTCAGAGCTGGAGGCCCAGGCATCCACCGACTGCCTGGCCCCCAGCACCAGCTCCCTTTGTGCGCCAAAATAAGTTGCAGAAACATGAAACATCAATTAGGTGCAGATCAACTAGAAAACCATGTCAATCTGAGACAGGGACAAGCTCCAACTAGAGTCTGATTCTACAACATTCCTGGGCCTCTTCTTTTGATATTAAAAAATAGTTCTACACTAATAAAAATGGAATCAAAATAAGCAGTTTACTATGAAGATTACTTGAATATTCATTTTGAAGACTGATTACATCAATCCATATATTTTTAATTCCTATTATCTAGTCCTGGTACCATTAAAATATCAGTCCAAAATGAGCACGTTAGCAAATATATATGGTTCTTTTAACTTGCTTTTTATAAGATAGGCACTTTACAGGTAACACACCTTGTCAATTTATAATATTGTTGTTTTTAATTATTAATTCTTGTCCTCATTTTACAGTAGAACAGGTTCTCCTTTGAAGTGTGGAGGCTGAGGACAGAGATTAAAAATGCGAAGTGAAATAAACAGATCTGAAAGGTTTAGACGCAATTTTACATCATCAGTCTACTAGAGGAAAATAGTACATTACAGAACATTCTAGAAACATACAGACAGGTTCACGCCACCAACAGTATAATGACCACTTTTCACAGCTAGGCAAATCACATCTTCAGAGATTAATTGTCAAAGACTCCTGTGAGTTTTATCCAAAATTATTTATGATAATACAGTGTACAAACAGTTATTTTATACTCAAGCAGTCCATTTGAATTCACGCATTATTTTTTTCATTAGTTTTTTTCTCTTTTATTTCATATACCTTTGATTACCACCCTGCTGATCTCATTCTCCAAAAGGGATAAATAAGTCCATGCAGAAATATGAGTCAGTACCCCCAACCCCAAGGCCAGGACGATGGGAACAGAAGGGCCGTCTCACCCCAGTGCGTCACACAGCTTACGTCCATTCATGGTCTGCTTAAACAGGACAACCATGGGAACTTTAAAGGGGCAGTTCCCCTCAAAACTGAACAAAAAGATTTAGAGGGTCTTAATTCTATATATACAAATAGTTCCTACGTTAAACCGCTTACTACAAAGTCTGTGGATTATATTTAGTAAACGGTCATGCTTTCTGATGAGACTTTCTAATGTGTTTTTGGCACTTTTGTCACTACAGAAAGAATTCCATTCAGCCCTATTGTATTCCAGAGAAGACTGACATTTCTACGGCTGATATCAACTAAGAAACTCCCTACAGAACAACCTGGCCCTAGGGCAGGGCAATTAATCAAAAATCAATCAAAACCGACATTCAGAAACTGTAATATACATAATCTCGCCCATGTCAGTTACTTTGGGTTTTTTTTTTTTTAAATCATGTTAATATTTTCCCCAGTGTGTTTCTGTACTGTCCACAAAAGTGTGTTGTCAAGTGACACCGCCCGATCCAGTCTGTGATTCAGAAGCAGCATGGAGTCAAACTTAAACACCAAGTCCTTCGTTTGGACACATTGTGGATTTACTGATGACGACACCGAACAAAAAGAGGTCAAATGTATTGCGGAACGGTATCGCCGACCACAGACGCCTTCTTAGCGGAAGAAGTGCGGCTGAACTTGTGGCAGCTAAGAAGCATGGCGGTGAAGGCAAACCAAAAACAGGTAGCCTTAGACAGCGGATTGCCCGTGGATCCGCCATCTGAACTGCCCGAAGGGTTCCCAAGGACCGGAAAAAGGAAGAAGCAGAAAAACATATGGAGACGCCAACGATCTCCCTGGGGGGCGTCTCTATCTCCGCTGCTTCCCCCTTCGCTGCACCTATCCAGCAAGTACCCAAATCCTTCATCGGTGTCACTACGCTGCCACTACTGGCAGCTTACCCCTATAGGAGTGTGGGACACTATCCTACGGGTCCCGCGGCCTCTTAAAGGGGCAACACCTGCACGTGAGGCGCCAACCTTGGCTCCCATCAGTGACCCGCCTGTCCTGCCTGTCCCGCCGGCACCTGACATGCCTATCCTGACTGGCCCACCGTTGCTTGTTTTAGCTGATCTGCCTGTCCCGCCTGATTCCGGCCTACTTGTCCCAGTGGCTGCTGCGCCACCCTCCGAGGTTCCTGCTGCGCCACCCTGCGAGGTTCCTGCTGCAGCTGCTGCACCACCTGAGCCCCTTGCTGCGGCTGCTGCACCGCCTGAGCCCCCTGCTGCGGCTGCTGCACCACCCAAGCTCCCTGCTGCAGCTGCTGCTGCTGCTACATCCAAGGCTCTTGCTCCGGCTTCGCCCAAGACTCTAGCCACTGCTCCGCCCGAGCTTCCACCTGCTGCTGCGCCTGGGGCTCCTGCTGTGGCTCCGCCTCTGGCCGCTGCGGCGCCTGCAGATCCGCCCATGCCCGAGGCTCCTGCTGTGCTGGCTGCTGCTCCGCCCCCTGCAGTGCCCGAGATTCCAGTGCCGCCTGTGGCTCCGCCCATGCCTGTGACTCCTGCCCCTGTAACTCCTGCCCCGGTGCCCATGACCCCAGTCCATGTCCCCGAGGACTTTTCAACCACCGCTCCTGTCCTCTTGGTAGAGGAAGAGCTTGAGCTTGAGTGGGACCCCTCGGGGACCTCCCTCATGATTACTCTGCCCTCGTCCCGGCGTGGTCGATCCCGGCCTGAACCCCGCTTTTCAGTGTCCTGAAAGGGCAGGGGACACCTTCGCAGGGGTCAGGTCCCACCCGCCCTGCCCTCTGGTTTGCCTTTGCTCTCCCCGGCTGTGGCTTGGCAGCTGCCTGTGGGTCCTCTGGCTCTGGTTAGGCTGCCATCTGCGGGTCCCCCTCCGGGGGCTCGTTTTCCGCCAGTGGGCCCTCCTCCGACGCCTTGTCCACCGCCTCCAGGCTCTCTTGCCTTGACTCCTCGGTCGCCTGCGGGTCCCCCGATTGTGGTTCATCATTGGATGGCGCCTACCCCGGCTTTGGCTGTGCCGTCACCTGCTGCAGCTTCCCCCTCTTTCTCGCCTGCGCTGTGGTCCTTCCTCTTCGCCTCTCCTGTTTCCTCCTTCGTCAGTCCCTACACAGTTCCCTGTGTAGTCCCCTCCAGCTCCATCCTCCCGGAGGATGCCTGTGGTCCCTGCGGCTGCCTTCCCTCGCCCGCCGGGGTTCCCTTGGGCTCCCTATTGTCCACTGTCCTTGGTTGTTCCGTCCTCCTGCCTGTTCCTCCCTGGTCCCTTTGTCCCTTCTGTCTCTGATCCTCGTCCCTCTGTGCCTCCCGCGTTTACTCCTGGCTCTTTTGTTGCACCTGTTGGTATTCCCCCTATGTCTCCCTTCCTGGTCTGCCTGTCTGCATTTCCCGTCTTGTGTCAGGTGTTGTCTTAGCTGTTGCCCCTGTGCTTGTTCTGTGTTTCTGTTCTGTTCCCGGACCCTCGTTGATGTTTTGGTCTTGTTTTTCAGGTCCCGTGTCACTGGTATTGTCTCGTCTGTCGCTTCCCCAGAGGCGCGTCCAGAGTGCACACCTTTGAGGGGGGGGTTCTGTCACTCCCGGCATATCCGATCCTGTGCGCCATGCCCCCCTCATTACCTCGTGTTACTCTCCAATTGTGATCACCTGTTGCCTGTTATTTTCAGCATGTCCTGTGTATTTAGTCCACGTCTGAGTCCGTTTTCCCGAGATCTGTCATTGATGTTCGTCGCTGTCTGCCCTGTTTGTTTCAATAAACCCTCGTATCCTGCATCCTCACCTGCCTGCCTCATCCTTCCCCGCTTCCCGTGGTCACAACAATCAGCTTATAGTGATCAATTTCACCCAGATAAACGTGATCACTATAAATGGTTTATTTTCCAAGAAATGCAAAATATTTACCTTTTTAGGGAACTTGCTTTTTGCTTTAAAATGTGACCTTTTTCATAAGACATTTTCGTTTCAAGTGATCTGTGCTTTGATTTCAGTTGTTTGAAATAATTAACAAATAACCATAAATGGTTTACCAGTGTGTTTCCTTTCATTATTTTAAAATTATGAAGATATACAGACTTTCATTAGAAAAAAAAACATCCCAGCTTTAACAGTTGAGCATATTTACAGTACAGACCTTGTCAATGACATATGAGGCCAAGAAAACAAACAAAAAACAGAATAATTGTTCATTAATCTTAAATGAATCTTAATAATAATCAAATTGCACTGTCTTTCTCCAATTTGGTAATTTACAGATTGTGCAGAGATTTCAAAAGGAAAAAAAGAGTGCTTTGGATGTGCAGTGCTCATTACGGGAGGGGCCTCGCTTTCACGCTGTCGGCGATGTGTTAGTGTCACGGAGAGACAGGGGGCGCTGTGGGGTCACCGCCTCGCATCTGCCGACTCACAAATCGACTGCCGGGTCAAATGGGTCACCCAGGGCGGCTTATTATCCTCCCCATGTGCAGCTGCCATTTTCTCAGGTTGTTTGTACACTGCAATCAGCACCACAGCTACTCTGTTACACTGCTATTATTATTCTGGGTAGAAGCAGCCGGAGTCTTCAATCCAAACATCTCATCAATTTTTGGCTGGGAGCAGGTGGTTTGTGTTGTCACTATGTCAGACATACCTACTAGAGTACTCTTTTGTTTGTTTTTCTAATAAAACAAAGCACATCAGCTCTACCAAGATCTAATGTATATTTGGTATTAATATTAATCAATTAAGCCCTTTTATGCATTGGCATCCCCATCAGACTGTGCCTCCGCTCTGCCTCCTGTGCTCCTCCATCACTGTACCTCCGCCCTGTCACAAGTGCTGCTCCATCACTGTGCCTCCGCCCTGTCACATGTGCTGCTCCTTCACTGTGCCTCTGCCCTGCCTCCTGTGCTGCTCCACCACTGTGCCTCTGCCCTGTCACAGGTGCTGCTCCATCCCTGTGCCTCCACCCTGCCTCCTCTGCTGCTCCATCACCATGCCCCTATCCAGGTCAAACCACTGGATGATAATTGGATGGATAAATTAATTACAATACAAGAGATGTGCCATGAATTAACTAATTCCAGAACTGACTGGACTTGAGCATTTAGACATTTGTGATGTACAAATGTTATAGAGGTTATAGAGGAAGTCTTTCTCTCAGAATTATTTTGAGTGCTCATAAACAAATGGCTCTTCTTTGGGCTCTGGTGTCACTGCAGTCCTGATTAGTACTGCACCCTGGACAGATGCTGAACACTGCTATTGAGGAACGCATGGCGATACTGAACACACTGTCCTGCTGTCATCTCACACCTTCTGTTACTGTAAGGATGCCTTCCTTTCACCCACGGACGCTCTGCAATTGCACTGAGAGAATGAAATCATTTTGGGATCCTGCTCGGGCTGTCTTAACCCCCTAGGGACCAAACAGAATTGGTGATGCGGACATATTATCGTATTATCATATTATTCACATAATAATGCTTTTTATCTCCTGGGGAGGCCGCGCTCTCGTACCTGACACAACTGTGACAGCAGCTCAACTTGGTTATGTGAAAAAATAGGAATAAGTCACATTTCTGTATATTTTCCTGTCCTATTCAATTCTTCTTCTACAACATATTACCCGCCCCTCACTCTCAGTACCTGACCCCCCCCCCCCCCGACCATGACCGCTAACCCCTTAGGATTTTGTTTGACTGTGTTTCATTATCATAATTTTTACTGGGCATTTCTTTCTAGAGCCATCTATCAATGGCCTTGGTTGAAATGGTCAGGGAATAATTTTCAATTCACATACTATATAAAATGAAAATTGATGGATTGATTGACTGACTGATTATGTGACTAAAATCACAATCTGGAATGAATATGACCAGAAATTTTGCTGGGTATTTTTTTTGGGCTGAAATTAGGGAAAAAAACTGACGAATTGCAGGTCTAAATCAAACTCACTCACCACTTCACCACTGAAACTAATGATGCCAGACAGCCTTACTGTTAACGAGGTGTGGCTGGAATGGTGACGATATTTATGCAGTGGAAACGTATTAAATTCAGTCAGGAACTTACTTGAGAGACTATCGCTGAGAACATCAAAACCTGAGGTTTCCCTGTTATGGTGAGAGCACAATTTCAGGTCATTTATTCTTCATTAGCATGGTATTCGAAGCCGGTTCCAAACAAATGGTCAGCTAAAAGTATCTATTTTCCCCAGTGGCAATGTGATGAAATTATGCACAAATGGAAGTCTAGAAACACAAATACAATCTGATACAAATGGATCTATGGTTACTGAATAGGACACACAATCATTTGAGACTGCTCATTACCATTCATTATTAAGTCTGTAGCAGGTTTAGTTAATAGTTTAAGTAACGGGAAATACAATTTAAGTAATTTATGACATTTAAGAAAAAATACATATTGGATTAAATGATTTTTTTTGTTATTGTACTATCAATGCAAAATAATGGAAATAGACTAGACTTGTGAGAATTATAGAATATTATCAGACTAGAATTCAGTTCAATATAACATTTCTTGAACAATAGCATTCTAATGAATAATGTCTGTATGTTAAAACAGCATATCTCACTGCAGTTGAATGTGGTTCTTAGTGCTTGTAATACTGATCTTCATTCAATTTAAACTTCAGATATTTAAGCAAAACACTTTCAATGCACACTTTTCGATGCCTGTAACAGTAGTCATCTCTAATGTTACAGGCATCACAGGGAAAATTCAGAGACAACGCCCTTTGCTGTGAAGGAAGCATTCTTTATTAATTTCATCCATCTTCTATATGACTTACTGGAGCTTACCCCACGATGCACAGGGGACCCCCTGGAAGGGGAGACACCCCATCTCACACACATTGTCACACACAGGATAGAGACACCATCACATGTTTCTGTTCATGTTATAGGAAACCAAAGTACTTGGAGAAAATTCACGCGAACACAGGTGGAACTTGACACATCCAACTCTGCAAGCCAGCGTACCTCCCCTGTTCTGCATCAAATCACAGTTATAGAGCAGATTCGTCTGCACATGAGTTGAAAGTGGAAGGGACTGCTGTGATGCACCAGTGCCGCCTCACTCACTGCAAGGTGCGTGACTTCTGGTGGCTTCAGAGGACCTCAACTGCTTGGTCCCTGGAAACCAGTGTTGCTGCATTAAAGCAAATTATGGACAAAGAAACGAATCCTGTCCTCAAAAGGGCTGCCATACAGTGACAGTTTAGCAGAATTAGACCTATTCAGTCCTGAATGAGGGAGGCCCTGATCCTCATTCGCGCCCTAAGGACGGTAGGCCAATGCAAATGATTAAATTAGCATTTGCGGAAGGTGACAGTGAGGAAGCAGATTTGTGAGAAAGAGACTTTTTGCATTAAGTGTGGTAAGGATTTCAAATGAGCTTTTAATTGTTATATTATAAATACATTCCTCATGTTAATTGAAATCAGCATTTATTGGATCAATGCATTATGTATCGAACATCCAAGCAGCAAATGTAGATTGTTTGTTTGGCCTTTTGCCGGTGACACCTGTTTACGTCTCGTACATCCATCTCGCTATTGGCTTATGAACATGTTTGTATTCTCAGCCAGACTGAAGGTGCTGTTCAAAAGTCATCCATAAAAAATAGTCTTTAAAAACAGAAATGTTTATCAAATAGTAAGTAAAAAGGCAGTTTAAAAATGTACTGAGGTTCTATTAAATGATTTAAATGCAAATAACATAAAAAAGAAAAGCATTTCACATAATGGAATAATGAAATAACAAGTTTATTGTTAAACCGCATCAGAGGAATCCCTTTATTTAACAGGGGACATACATAAAAGGGAACCAAAAGAATTCTTGCACTGGACAAAAAGTACCTTAACATGCTTTATTGTTATTTCAGTTGTAACCATCAACAAATAAATAAGTAAAGAAATACATAAATAAATAGATCTCATAATCGTTATTCTTTACAGCGAACAAGACAGCGCCAATAAAGTCCATAGAGAGCCTATGCAGGGCAGAGCTGGTGGTGTGTATAGCACAGGTCTGCCACAGTTCATGTCGAGCCGTGGGGGGGTGTGGTGGGGGGCGAGATTTAAGAGGGGTTGGCTCTGTTAGCAGGAGGTGAAGGTTTTCCAGAAGAAGTTCTTACAAGGAGCCTTGCGGTCCCGCTGTGGCAGCTGGGATAGCCGGTTGTAGATGGCCCTTTCCTCCAGGTGAGGCTCCTGTGGCTCCTCTATGCCCCCGGGGGTCATATCCACCCCCAGCATGTTGCTGTCCACCCCGTCCAAAAGGCTGGAGACCACCCTGAGGATGCGCTCCTTGTTCCGCTCCTGTGGAGACACAGTGAGCCGGGCTTACAGGGGCGGAGGGCAGAGTGTTCCTGCTCGGGGAGTGAGGAAACACTGAGGGCGAGTTCCGATTGCCGGGCATGATCCTCACGGAACAGCGACACTGTATCTCATGTCGGAAATCTTATGGCTGCATGTAATACGTCCTCCCAGCAAACTCCCATGGAGTCACGACAAATAAAATCCGAGACGTGCCAAGTTAAACCCACACTTTCAGCTATTCATTTGTAGAATCACTCGTAACATGTTCTTATATACAAACACACACACACACTTTGTATCATCATATTAACGGTGATATAAAGATTCAGTATTAATTGGACTGTTGCAGATTTTTAACTCGGACATACTGCATGTGGATTTGTTCTCTTGATATTTTGGCAGAGTTCACTGAAAGTTTGCTTATTCGGTTACTATGGACCCCATTTCAGGCTTTGCAAAGTAAAACAGAGCTACACGTTATTATTTTTTAATGTGTCAAACGTCCTGTCACTATGCATATCTGAGTCTCACAGCTGTTGCTTATGTAGTACCTGCTGTGACATGTTAAAATTCCCCGGCAAAGAAGGAAAGTCATAGCAGGTTATATCTGTATATAAATAATATAACAATGCACTGTAAAGAAGCAATGAAGGAAACACAGAGAATCAGCACAAAGCAAAGTGGCAAGTGGTCACTCACCCTGTCCGCATGTGCCAAGCTCCTCTCTTCCACGGGAGGCACAGCGGCCGCCTTGACGGTGTACAGAAGCAGCACCAGGGACAGAAAGCTGGCCGCAAGCTGCATGCTGACACACCGGAGGGACAGGGGACAGAGCTGGAGAGTGTGAAGAGACAGAGAGAGAAGGAGTGACACAGGCGGATGTGCAGGGATGCCTCGTGTGTACAGAGATGTGACTGAAAGACAGACAAGAGAGAAAGGGAGAGAGAGAGGAAAAGAGAGAGAGAGAGGAATACAGAGTGAGAGACCAGGCTTGGAGCAGGTGATGCAGCGAGAGCCCAGCAAAGAGGTGCACTTATCCTCCAAGGACGGTCGCTTCAGCTCATGTGCCAAGGTGCAAAGCTTTTATATATATACGAGCCTCTCACAGTCCACGACTGGACATGGGGATGACGCAGGGCTTGTCGGGGGCGGGTAACAAGAGGGGGGGGGGTGTGGGAGCTGAAAAAAATAAATAAATACATACATACATAAACTCAAACCAAAAAGCATAACAAGTCACGGATCAGATTCCAGAGAATGGTTAGCGCTCGCACCGATCAGACAGCAATGTTTCATGCGTCTCCTTTTGTTTGTTGACCTATGCATAATTCCAGTCCGCCTCAGTGGGTGATTGATTTTGTTACAAAGATCATATAGTGAAACAATGACATTTTGAGGATAGATGTGTTTCTTGTGCTCATTCCGCTCATGTGGAAAAGAAAAAAAAAAAAAACGAAAATGTAGTATACTCTGTTGTGAAGAGAAAGTACCCAAAACTGATGCCTTAGAGCATTCTCAGATACACTACATTAGGCTATTTGATTTTTAATATCGGTGTAATTTGTAATAATAATGTTGTTGTGGGGACAGCTACTTATTAGCAAAAGGTCAACAAACATAAGTACACGACATTAAGTATAATGATATACACAGTAATGTATCTTATTTTCCAGCAATTGTTATTTAACAGCGGAATAAAATGTATTTTCTACAGGTCTCAGGTACTGGGGAATGGCAAGGAAAAATATTCCTTCATTTGAGTCACTATTTTAAAATAATTCTGCTGGTGCAGTTAAGCCCTTTATGCGAGATAACCTGCAGATTCATTGTTTTACACTTTGTCCATTAAGTCTGAGCGAATAAAGTAGCTGAAATTCTGAATGAGCTTTAAATCATCGGGTTTCATAAAGGACATTATATTCAATTCACTTTTATGCTTTATTTCTGTTACATTAAATTTGGGAGTTTGAATGTTCTCCCTGTATCGCTCGGGGTTGCTCTAGGTACTTGAGATGTCTACCACAAGCAGATGTGCAGTTAGGCTAATCTCTAAGTTGCCTGTGGTTATATGGTTGTGTGCGTATATGTGCCTGTGAGGACTGGCCCCCTGCCCCGGTCCACCCCTCCAACCCAGGGTGTCCCCCTGCCTTATACTCTATAATGCCCAAGCTCCGGGGCCCCAGGCACTCTGCTCAGGAAAAGCTGTCGGGAGATGAATGGATGTTATTATCTGAAACTTCATACGTCAAATGTAAATATGAGGGCAAAGCAGCGAGATTTAAAAAGGTGAAAAATTCAGACAAGGAGAACAAAACTGGTAGGCAAAGAAAACAAGGTCAGATTTAGTTGCAAAATCTGACTGAAGCTAAGGGGATATACAGCAAACAGCTACACCTTCAGATTAAAATCGAACCGTCTGACACCTGAGATGACAAGGCCACCAAATGCAGTAAATTATGGATGAACATAACCCCCCCCCCCGCCGGCAAACACAGATAAAATCTGATATTATGGGGCAGGTGGCAGTCGGCAGGCCCATGAGTTAAATTTCCGAGAGAACGAGTTGTGTTTAAAAGCAAGGAAGCTGCTGGAGGTTCTGGAGATGCTGCTCCGGTCCAGCATGCCCTTCACTGCCTCCTCAAGTGACCTGCTGCTTCGGCCGCTCACTGTTATTCACCAAAACCTGTGTGTGTGTGTGTGTGTGTCTCACTGACAGAGTGTGTGTGTGTGTTATATATATATATATATATATATATATGTGTGTGAAGTTATTATTTGGACACTTCACTAGCCTATAGTCAAGAGTCAAGTAGAGCAATCCCAACAGAGCAAAAATTAAAAGGATAAGAAATTATTCACAGCTCCAGGCTGACGTCAATACGTGGTTCCAGAAGGAATTAACCTGGCTACGGATATCACTATTTTCCTCAAAAACATGATTGTGGTTATATATATATATATATATATATATATAAGATTACATATATGTCTTACATTTATAAGAAAAATTATTTTTTATCAAGTAACAGATGTTCCTATCTTGTCCTACTTATTCCGTCTTTGTGCACAATAATAATTCTAAACATTGACACAATTAGCACCTTAAATAGCCCTAAATTTTTTAACAGAGCAGCACCATAAGCAGGAATAAAACCAACATCTGTTTGGTAGCAGAACTGAAGCCATACAGTAGAGGAGATGAATTGCTCACAGACTAGGATGTGGGGTATATGAACACGCGCTGTTAAAAATGCGATATGTACATACGTGCTTATTTTATAAAAATGACAAGTGGAATAACTCAAACTTTGTCTGCCAATTGGGAAATCACCCAGGAAAAATGCCCTTCCTTATTATTTTCATACTGGTTTATTGTAACGGGGGTTCTATAGAGTTAAACACTGTCAATGGACTATAGTTTAGGGTAAAGCAGAACTCCTTGACATAGTTTAGATTATCTGTCATAGTTAATCAATCTTTGTCTTACTTTAAAGATTAAGATAAGTGTCGAAAGTTATTGAGTGAACTGATAATTAGGCCTAATGTTTTCCATCCCTCCTCTTTCTATCTGGATTTAGAAGCGTGAAACCAACTATTCAAATAAATGTAAAGAAAATGGAATATAAGTAAGATATATGACAACATTTTGATTTGAGGAGATTAATTAAAACACTGCTGTAGTGAACAGGAGACCCCCAGGAACAACAGAACAACTTTGTCAGCCATAAATAATAAAAACCCAATTTTATGTAGGACTACAAGTTAGTAAATTATACTTCGAAATAAGTTGAGGCTAATAGGCATATGATTGCAGATTTAGTTAAATAAAACCACAGCAATTATTTTTATTTATTTTTTTATATATTGGCTTTATTAAAAAATAAAAGGTCTAAAAGCGGAACCCCTCTTCCCGCCTCGTATTCTACGCCTAGACACACCTCACCCGGGACGATAGGAAAGAACAATTAGAAGCTGTTGTGGTGGGAGTTAGTAGCTTAAACAAAAGATTCGAGTGGTGCACAAGGTCTTGTCCTCCAAGGGAGATGCGACTGGTTCATTTCATGTATCTTTCTTAGTTTAACAAGATTAGGTTACCACTGGGAGCATTGTCACAAATAACCGACAAATTACTTAACTTAATCTGGAATTAATTACGGCGATGCCTTATTAATGCACTGCAAACTTTAACAACAAACCGTGTCTATACGGTCAAAATATTTGAGCGACGAAGAAATACTCATTTGCGCTTAAAATCATGGCTGTGAGCTGTTGAATAAACACAACATTTTTACTTTGCCTAATGTGATGGGAAAAACGCTTGAAACACACTAAAGGGTTTTCTGGTGCGTATCGATGAGCACCTACATCCCAGGAGCCAGGAGCATTATCATGTTGCCGCAGGAGGAAACTTCAGCCTCTTCACGGTAATTTGAACGTGCAAAGATTATCTAGCTGTGGGTGATTCGGGCTCTTCTCCGTCCAGATTCAATCCTGGATATCTTCGACGGAACAGACGAGGAAAGCCCCGTCTCTGGAAGCGCTTCTGATGGATGACAAAGCGACCGAAACAGCGGAGCAATTTTAGCCAATTCAATCAATTAGGCTTTTTTAGTCAATGCGAGCATAGGTCAGAGGAGTATGGAAGTGGTCTGCTGAATATAAAATGTGCAGAAAATCGAATAATCTATTCGTGCCGTCTATAAGAAAGCAATGGGCAGTTCTGAGTTACAATATACTGTAGGGCCAATGTGATGAATTTTAGCATTTCTATTACTGAATTTAAGTGGGATACAAGCAAAAAATAACGTTTCGGAATTTATATGAATTTATCCATGTCTGCATTATGATGAAACAGGAAAAAGTCAGACACAGGCTTGGATATACAGTATATGTTTATAGCACTTACCCTGAAAGAAATGTTGTTTTTGTGTAGTGAATGAGTTAAGGCATCACCCAGATGCTATGCATAAACCAAGACACTTCAGAACAGAAAAAAACATTTCTTCAAACTCCAAAGTGAACTGGTGGGAATGCAATGGAAAAAATGAAAAAAAAAATCAAAGGAAAGGAAGGTAAGAAAGGAAGTATAAAATGGTACCAATAGCAAATAGAAAATAGCGTGATTTCAGGGTGTAAGGTCTAGAACAACGATCAGTTCAGAAAAACGCTGAGGTTTGCAACTGAATTTTGAAGTTACTGAGTATAATAGTACAAATTGATTCCACGTTTTATAATTAGAACGTTGACATTTATCTCGGCCACACCTGTTTAAATGATTCGTACCGCCTAATTTATTCTGTCCTGGCGGATAACAGAACTATAACTGTACCAGTCTGGGTCAACAAAAGATAGAAGTTTAATGCATGTCACATAAACGCAAGAGATTTTCTGTTTATCCCGTCGTTTTCTATTAGGAGATCATTGGGAAAAGGTTTACCCACCTTATCCATCACTTAATTGATTTTAAGCTGCGCGTCCCGCAGCATCGGGTGTGACAGTTCGCATTGCGTCATAGCAGGAGTCAGACGCGACCCCGCGGGCCTTGCGGGCATCGCCGCCACCGCACCGGCTTATGGTAGCTTATCGCGAAAATGCGTTTTGAACTGGCGTGGAACCAAAATGACATGATGTCTTTACCTGCAGCAGTCTCACATTAAACCAGAAATAGAATCACCACAAACATGGATACCGCACTTACTTCAAGCAACGTCAAATTATTTTATAAGGAAAAGCACACAAGCAGTGATGCACACAAATATGACCCGTCACACACGTCAGAGGATAATTTACACTATGCTGTTTAACAACCGAATGATCTGGCATCGATAATCTGAAGCGAGGCATCTGTCACAGGTGGAACAGGTAAAGAAAATGACTGATGATTTGTTAACTCCTTTATAAACTCGTTACTTGCCCTGTATGTTCTGCAGTCCATATGCTTTCAACTGTGACATATTTACTGAGCATAAACTTTTAAACAACCAAATTGTATATACAGGATAATACCTCGTTATTTTAATGTATGGTTAACGAAGCACAGTTGTAGGCCTACATAAATGTTGGTTACTGGAATTTCAGTTCACAATTATTATTGCAAAATGCGTTCTTTTTGCGGACTTGACGTGTTCTCTGTAAGAATAGCACGCAAAACATAAACGGACGTGCAAACACCTCATTCAGGACAGCGTCCGAAAACACATTTGAGGAGGACGCCATCTTGTGGTTAACTGGTGAACACACAATATTCCAAGACTACAGAATTCATTAAAGCCATTTGTCTCTGACCTCGTTATAAACTTGTTTTTGGTCATATTTAACAGGAAACACGCCGAATCTAGTGTTATTTACAATTAATATCAAGTCTCTGTCAGCAACTGCATGGCCCGCAAACAATAACAATGTAAATATAGAATCAGTAAAGCGTCAAAGATCGACCTATTTTCTCCGATTTCCTGCATTAGCTATGTGATTGGTGTCACATTTAAGAGATATCAGGAATATTGACAATGTGCCGCACGTTTAAGTCATTATTAGCTACAAGATACATATACTCTATGAATACAAACTTTCTCTTAGTCTTTTATACCATAACGACATTAACAAAACCCCTAAAATCTCCACTGGTAAATCGAATCATGTTGATTACCAATGAACCTTTCGGGGCATCAGTTAATATATTGGTTCAATGACCTGGGTACAGGGGTGCCTGGGGGGCATGGATAACCTGGCAGATTCAAGGGGCCCAACACATGACAGGGGAGCATTAATATGTAAAATATATATAAAATTAGGTTGGGGGTCCAAGGTGACATTTTGTCCGGGGGCCGAGAATTTCTGGGTATAAAAATCGCTAATCGCTGGGTATATCTTTGGTTTAAAGATTCACCTAAGTGCTGAAATAACGTGGTGAGCAGATTGTTTTACTGGCCAGTTTATAATGCAGTGACAAAAGATAAATTCTTACTGCATCAGACCAAGGGTGGGGAACCGGAGCCCTGGAGGGCTGGTGCAGGTTTTTGGGATGACCTCTGCCAGTGACAGAGGGTCTCAGGACAGGAGTTGAGAGTCACTGCTTTATTATTGGCTGATTGAGAGGTCACCCCAAAAACCTGCACCGGCACCAGCTCTCCACCCCTGCATTAATTTCCCACCCAGTCCTCCGGGACACACAGTACATTTTTGCTTCTTCCCAGCTCCTTCGCAGAAATGCAGACTGTCTGCAGGTTGTTGAGGACCAGATTGGGAAATACTGCATTAGATTATTTCCAAAGGGGCTACAGAGTGTCAATAAGACAAACACCTTCATTCAAGGTCCTCGTTTCATCTCTTTTATTTAGTGTAGAAGACTTTACAAAATTAACATGGAACTGCTTGAACACAGACACGCTGCAATTGTTAGCATTCTCTGAAGCTAATTATCAAATTTACTGGAAATCATGGCTTCTTGTTTCAAGGTTAGATGACCTCATTTTCATGCATCCCCCAAATGAGTGCTGTATCACACCTGACTGTAAAATACAAAGTAAAACGTTCTGCTCTTTGCCGCCTGCAAACCTTTAAACTCCTGCTCCTTGCCGTCACATAGTGGTTGTGTACAGAACATATTTAATACTAATTGTCCTTAACTGCATGATTATTAACCTCATACAAGACCTCTCACTTGCTAACACTACTCCATCAATTTCCAAGTTAGTAATGTTATATTATTAATTGTAGCTGAATTTAATACAGTATTATATTTTATTTTTTACACCTCCCAACAACTGTGTGACACCAGTAATATGTAACCATGTTAAGCGACCAGAAGATGATATACATAACAAAAATACAATAAAACATCTCCCTTACAACGGTAAATGTACAATAAAAGAGTGGGATATGGAATCCATCATAGATTTTCTTAATATTAAGATGTGTAATCCTGAGATGTGTTATTTATTAACACTGGGTATAACTTACTAACACGTGTGGGAAGTGTACATTTTAGTTATATAGTACCTTAAAAACATGATCTGTAATTTGAAAACAAAACTTTCTCTGTTGCGACTGACCCAGCAGGTGTCGCTCACTGGATGTGCAGATGAAACGGATGTCAAAACCCGAAGAATAAATTATAAACAATAAAAGACCGTAAGACTGGAAGGGGCTGGAAATTACTGCTGCAGCAAAACCTGAATTCCACACAGAGGTTGCCATTCCTTCTCAGGTGACCTTCCACGTCTCAGCCTAACTTCAATGCTTCCATCCGAAGTCCCCCATCTCCAGTCGGCTCTGGGCAGAGATGCAGCTTCCAAGAGGTTTCAAGTACAGTATTGGTGGTGAGGGTTTTGTTCAGTCTGCATGAAAGGCCATGCGCATCACAGACGCTGCTCAAAGAGCCACTTCTACTTGCTTTCATTTAGCACCTGTAGGAGGAACCAGCAAGAAGGACCTGGTTGGCTGTTAAGGAGCTTGCAGACGGGTAATGAGCATTTAGCCACATCCAGAAACCAAACTAAGGACGGTTTCAGATTTGGTTTTTTTTGAAGATTTAAGTCACTACTTTCATTAAACTGCGCTAGACCAGGCACTGCTGGTTATATCTTTTCAGTGCCCTAGCCAAGCTCTACTCGAGGGCCCCCCCCCCATCCAAGAAAACTGATAATCATTTCACTTGCTATGCAACACAGGTAATTCAGGGGCCCTGGGCTGCTCCCCATTCTGCCGTCAGCCGGCAATGTTTCTGCCTGCACATAAACATTTTATTGGTACGTCTTTGTCTGGGGCCCCCTCAAGCCGAATTCACCTTTACCTGGATCCGGCCCTGATAATCAGACGCACGTCACAGCCCTGCCGTTTTGTTAACGATGGCTTCGTTACCTTCCTGGCAAACTCTGGGAGGACAAACGCCGCCCTGTGCACGTCCGAGTTGTAGTACTTCAGCTTCATATTCTCCACCTCCTCCTTGGGCAGTTCTCTCACAGGCTCACGGAAATTGGTCACCTAAGTGTCCAGAAACACGTTAGCAAACGGGAACAGGAGTCGACCACACACAATGCAACAAACTGTGGCAGCCATGGAATTTTCCACTAAGCAAACGGGAATAGCATCAATACTTATAGATATATAATCTTGGTCAGTCACCGAGTTTTTACTGCAGAGCATGAAGCCGATCTGGCCACTGGGGTAGGTGGGGATGGTGCAGTAGGCGTAGTCCACAACAGGGAAGAGAGTCCTGCAGAAGCTGTACATCTCCTTGATGAGCTCCAAGTGGAGCCACTGACACTCACCTGTAAGGAACACCCTTCGTCACACTAATTCCAGACAACGGAAATGCATTACTGCTACAGAGCTGCTGCACCAACAAACTCGCATTTCCTGCACCTGGCCACAGCTGAACACACACACTGTAGGTACCCCCCCCCCCATCACAGCTGCAGGCTGCCCAGTACTTCGCCGTGTCCAAAGGACAGCATGCCTCGAAAAACACAGTCTAGAAAGGCATTACCTTTGGATGTTGCATTTTTTGAGGGTCGCCCGGGAAGCATCATCAAATGGGACGGTCTGGCCCATAAGTACGACGCAGCCATGGACCCTACACGTATCCTGACGCGTACCTCCCAAGAAGTATACACGTCGCAGACCATAAGATTTGCAATTGGTCCACTTGGTAGCAATAATTCTTTTATGGGAGCAAAGAAAGCGCACATCCCAGGTGTACTTATATTGCCGATTGAAAGTGAATCGCTATTTATATCGAGCATTAAATAACCCACCCTGGGGAGCATGGCAACAGGGCTACAGAACTCTCCGAATGACGGCCACAGCCCTTGAAACTTTTATCTCGCTTTTAATGGGGATATTTTGGGGCAGCCTCTGAGAGTTTAAACAGCATATGAAGAACATGTGCACAAAATAGGTGCAGTAAGGTGAAGTTGGGCACCCAGCTTCACGTTACCTTGGCAACAGAGGATCCCCCCCTCTCGCAGGGCTGTCTTCATGAGCTGGTAGTAAGACTCCTTAAACAAACTCTCTGCTGGGCCTGAAGACCCCAATGACAGGAGACAAAACACAAGCTCAATTCCAAAGCAATGATGAATAAAAGCAGAATTGATCAAAAACCTTTTCCGAAGGCAACATCACAGACGGTACCATCTAAGTCTGTATATTCAGTAAACATAAAGCAGGTGGTGTTACGGGCTGAGCAATTAAATTCCCAAAAATCAAAAATATTGTACCCTTACACTAAACTGTGATTACAGACACTCCTCTACTTGCGAACTTTCAGACATACAGATAAAGAGGACTGTAAGTCCAAATTGTGTTCCTTGAGCTCTCGTTTCCTGTCCGCAACATCATTTTTTTCTGCGAGCCAATACGTACGACTAGTACGACTTCTGGCCGGTACTCCTGCCGCACAGCAGCGTAGCGTGTGTACTCCCAGCATCCTAGTTCTTAGTACTTCCGTATACCCTTAAAATGATGTTGAATAACAACTCACGAACATTTCAAGTTACGAGCGGCTGTTCAGAACGTTACTTGTTCGTAAGTAGAGGAGCGTCTGAAGTCTAAAATTCCTCTGAAGAATTTGAAGTGTAAATCCATGATATGTTGCTTAGCAACTTCATATGCAGTGTATGAATTATGGTGTTAGCAGAGAGTAATGCAGCGCATCCAGTCAAAGCTGAAATTTCTTACCAACAGGGTCAGAGGAATCTGTGATGATGACATCAAAGGCATCCTGATTTTGTTTCATGAACTCAAAGCCATCTCCCACATTTAGAGTCAGCTTAGGGCTGAAGAAGCCATTCGCCATTCCAGGCAGGTACTTCTTTGAGACATTTATCACATCCTATGAAGACAAAGGGAGTGACAGATTTATATGCTGCTGGCACTGGTAACCGAGCAAAAAAACATCAACATTGGAGCCCCACATCCCACATGAGACGTACTTCTCCATTCCTCACCTCATCAATCTCACACTGAACCACGGACTCCACTAGAGGATGTTTCACCACCTCTCTTAGGACACCACCATCTCCACCTCCGATTATCAGGACCTGGAGGGGGTGTCAGTGAGGCATGAAGACTGCAGTAGCATCAAAATAGAACTGTCTAACCCTACTAATTATGACTATTAAGAAAGTAATAATTTAGGCACCGATAAAAGGCAGAAAGGAGAAGGTGATATTCAATATTCCAAAACACCCCACAGGGGCACAGACA
>JAODKF010000116.1:182119-196166 GCA_026779585.1 Mormyrus proboscirostris
AAAATCTTATCTAGCTCTGATTTAAAGGAACCCAGGGTTTTAGCTTCCGCTACACTAGCAGGAAGACTATTCCATACACTAACTAGAATTTAGTGATCAATTGTCATTGTTGACACACCACAGTGCACAACAACAAAATGTGTTCTCTGCTTTCAACCCATATGTGCCAAAGTGACATAGCAGGGGGCAGCTAATTCAGCGCTTGGGGGTGGTACCTTGCTCAGGGTACCTTAGTGGTGTCTCTGGAACAACTCTCAGGGTCCATCTTACATCCGCCCAGAACGGCCGCAAATCACATCACAGTGACGGCTCTCGCACGCCGCTGGCGTCGCTTCCGCCGCGCCGCTGCCGACCTAAGGGGTGCCGGCATCTGCACTTCTAAACGAATGCGGGGGAAGCTCACCATGCGATTATCTCCAGGATCAGCGCTGCTGTGCCCGTCAGTTATGCATGAATCTAGTCATGCAATGGCTTCCAGGTAAAGTGCAAAAACTGGACATACCAGCAAAACGATGTTTAATTGGCAAATGTAAAGGGGCCAATAACTAAAAAGAAAACATTAAAATATTTAAAATAAGCTTACAGTTAAACCATTAGGGGATTGCTGGGAACTTCCCTTAAACATCTGCGATGGAAAATGTAACTCAGACAATAAAAAAAACTGCACGACTAGGCTCAAGTGTCCAGTAATTGTCTTTGATAGTGGAGTTGAGGGCAACTGATTAGACAACCAGTGGAGATCTTCATCTTTTAGGCCAGTTACGCCTGAATCCCCTGGGGGGGAAAAACAAGAAAAAACAGGAACGTTTCAATGAATGCGATCAAAACAGCCTTAAACACAGGTCGCTTCCAGACAATGTTATGCAGTCACCTCTCAGATTTTCCTGATAAATAAGACATGCTCCTGTTTCCTGCTGAAGGCTTGATTTTTTGCGATTTTGATGTTTTCTACAGAAGGAACAATAAAGAGATTTTATTGTCGCTTTCGATAAAATGCTCAGGTCATTAAAATGTGACGTGAAGCCTGAAATACCTTCCGACCGGCATCCTCAGCGTGTCTGTTGGGATCAAACTGTGTTCCCTCTTTTGTTTTCCCACCTTGAGGTAAAATAAATAAGGTTAATGTGAGATGAATACACCCAGTAAAACTGACAGTAACTGACAAATTGACGGAAATCCCGAAAGCCCAATTCATCCCTCGTCCGGCTCAGTTTCTGTTTAGCCTTAACTGATATTCACTTTAATCTAATATAAAACCCACGTATTTCTCAGCACCCAGTTGTTTTTGAAGTCAATGACCTTAAGGAGGTGAATCTCTCATGCAGGCTCCCCTTAGACTCTCATACAGATGAGAGTAACGCACATTAGATTTAATAGTGCGTGACATCAAAATAAGTTTTGTGCGATTTGAAAATGCTGTGTATTTCTGTCAAAAGCTTCATCAAGGAATTAACTGGAAGAAAATCCTGACGTACTCCGATGGGTGACTACAGGCTGGATACACAAAATGCCACAGTGTATGACAACAGAACAGCTTATTGGGGGGGGGGGTGTAGGGGGGCATTGTGGATAACTGACGTACCACTGAAAACCTTCAGCTGTGCCTGACTGTAGTCGTACGGCTTGAAGGTGCCAGCGGGCGGGGGAGAGTCCGGGGGGGCTGGCTTCGCGGCTTTCTTCGCGGCTTTGGGGGGCTTTTCGGGAAGGTCGTCCCTGTCACCTTCTCGCTTCTTTGCTCCCTGATTGGCCGCCATCTGTCAACAAAGATAACAGGACAAGAGAGGCTCATAAGAGTCCTGAGATCTACATTCATTAACATATTTAGCAGTTTAGGGATGCCAGAGGCCACGCTGCTACAATTGCATGCCATCTTTCACAAACATGAGTGTGCGTGTGTGCATGCATGTGTGTGTGCGTGCAGGAGCGTGTGCCTGCATACATGTGTGCGTATGTCACACCGCACGGTCCCCCTCTGACCTGGGCCTGCTCCCGGACAGTCTTCACGTCCTTCAGCGAAGCCTGGTAATCCTGCTCCACCTTCTGCTTTTCTTCTGAATGTGAAACACAATTCTTTAAAGACCACAGGGACAAGCACTGCTACAGTACAGCAGCTGAAGCCTGTATCTTAGTACAGAGAGCAGTTACTGCTAGGGCCCCGTACACTGTGAGACTACAGGAGCCCAAAGGGACCTTCCTCAGGCCTTTAATAACGCCTCCTGTCAGTCGTGGCCATAGTAACCAGAACTACAGCCTGAAATACGACAAACAGCAGAAAAGGAGATACTGCAAATGACATTTGCTTTGAAATAGGTGGGGAAGAAAGGCGACATTATAACAAATATGATGAGAGAGAATGAGGGCTTGCTAGCCATCAGGGAGCGGCTCGCACCCGCAGCCTTCCTGGCCGCCTCCTTGGCCCGGACCCGGGCTTCCCGCTGAGCCTCCGCCTCCTTCTTCTGCTGCTCCATGCTCTGCAGCTTCCACCTGTTACTGATCTGATGACAGAAATACAGATTTCACTCTCACCATGTCTGCGTGTGCATACAGGCCCAGACTGCGCATCATTTGCGGAAACAGCCCCGTCTTGCCTGGGACACACACTTAAGCGCTACGCCACCTGCTGCCCGCACTGCAGCACAGCCTCAGATTCCATGCATATTTAAAAGGGAGGGGCATAAAGGCTAATTTGTCCTTAAAATAAAACCACCACATACCTCATAGACTTTTGATGTTGGATCGTATTTCGCTGTTTTAGAGATGTGTATATTATTGTCCTTTGAGGGCAAGTACTGAAACATAGACATGCACAAACCAAATGTCAGGATGGAAAAATGAGATGTTGTTGCTACAGTAGCGTGCAACCTAACCAGTGAGCGAGAGATGGGCTGGCCTCATACCATCCTGAAAGGGTTCTGGAAGGATTCCATGATGCGGCACGCTTTCTGCTGCGCCACGGTGAGGGAGTCCTCGCCCTCTTTGTTTGAGTCAGGATCCTTTTTCCGAAGCAGGTCAAGAGCACAGACAGCAAGTGTCAGGAAGAGCACCATCAGAACCCTGAGCGTTTAGGAATAAAACGGATCTTACCGCGAAGAGCGTGATTTTGGCGGAGGCTGAGAGGTGACTGATAGCTTCCGTGTCCCCTGTGTTGTCGTCCTCTGAGAAGAGCACGCCCCGCTTTACCTCAACTCCTGAAGAAAGAGCGATTATGCTTTAATGTTGCTATTCACTCTGCCGGCCAGAAGGCCATCCGTACAGCGCTACCCTCACTGTCATATAAAATGGGCTCCTCTAAAAATACATTTTCTCCTTAGGTTTCGTCAGACTGGCCAAGCATTGTCAAGGCAGGTCAGCATCTTAACACCCAGAAGCTCACTGGGATTAAATCATCGTCCAGCCACTCAGAGGGACGTCCAGCCCTCCGTGTGAGAGCCGCTAAAGCAGGGTCTCAGCCCGGTCCGTGGGTCAGTCCAAACGTGGACTGTCTGGAAGCCCTTAAGGACCAGGTCGAGAAACACTGCTCTAAATCAGTAACCCCTATGCACAAAATACAGTAAAATCGGCACGGCTGCCAGTCAGTGCCTCACCGGGACTGGGGGATTCGGGGACGCCGCTTTCAGAGGCACGACAGGCGTCATGGGGCCCAAACAAAGAGACCTCCACCTACCGGAAAAACCGTCATGCCACACATGACACACACACACACAAGCGGACAACCAGCGTCCCAAAAATGTGTCTTCATACTTTACCAAGAACCAGGCACAACACCCAGGCAAGCCGCCAAAGCACGTTGGCCATGAACACCGCCCAGGAATACCACCCAAACACACCTTTCTTTTAGGGGTAAATCCTTTCTTCTTTTCTGCCAAGACTTCAGCCTGTTTTGAGAGTGATCCAAAAACAGATGAAGACACAGGGACAGAATCAAACAGGGCCAACAGCTTTGCGGCAGTGCAAGAGATGAGCAAGTACCTTCATGCTGCAATTCAAGTCAGGTGATTTATGGAGATTCTCAGAGCCTGCAGACTCACGCTCCGTTCAGCAAGAGGCTGTGCGGCAGCTAAGGTTTTACGGGACAGCACCAAAGCTGAGCCTCTGAAGAGCGATAAATGTCAGCTAGATGGGCATAAACCGTACAGCCGCTCACCTTAAGCAGGGGCATGTCCCGCGCCTGCTGCACCAGCAGGTGAAGCTCATTGACCTGCTGCAGCACCAGCGGGGGCACTGGGTTACAGCAAGCGACGATACCCTGCGGCATCCTGCAGCGAGGAAAGGGCGGTTAGCTAGCAGGACGCTCAGCATGACCATACAGGACTCCTCATGTTTCACGGCCCACGATCTTACGGACACACCCAGTATTTAAGCCAGGTTACCTAAACCAGCGGTCCCCAACCTTAATTTCGTCTCGGACCTGTTTCATATCAGAAACTATTTTCATGGCACGGCCTTTAAGGAGTGGCAGATAAATATACGTATGCGTATTTATATGAATAAATAATACGTATAAAAATGGGGATATTTTAAAAATATAATGGGGTATCTTTAAAATATAATGATAAACGTAAATCCAATGTGTATTTGCAGCTTTATTAACAGCATCCTCATAATATCAAGCCAGCAACATAACACGGGTAACATCCACTCAGCACGCTAATGCTCTCTGGTCGCCATGGTACACTTTGAACATCTTGTTAAAATAATTCAAGATATACCACAAAAACAAATACAAAGTGCATAAAAAATATGACATCACCGCAACGCTGAATCAGTGAGAGCCGAACGATCAAAAGACATTTGCTTTTTATACGTCTTACTAGCTTGTGGGACTATTTTTAGCGGTAAATATCACGTGACCAAAGTTTTTTTATTTTTTCTGTGCAGCCCGCGGACCGGTACCGGGCCGTGGGTCCTGTGGTACCGGCTCGGGGGTTGGGGGCCACTGACCTAAACCTACCAGTAAGATTGTGAACAGGCCTGTGTAGCATGCACAGCAAGGGAGGAGTCGTCGGAAAATCAAAACACAATCTGCATGGACGCGAAGGTTAACTCGGTTCAAGGTAGAAGCAATGACTTACTTTGGCAGCTCTTCAGAAATCTTAATCATCATGTGGGTGGGCAGGATATACCTGAAAAAGGAACAAACAAGCAGGTCAACCTGACAAGGCCTTCAACACCATGCATATCCCTAATAGGCGCCACTAACATGCTGGCCCTATGATGGCAAGCACAGAACCACAACCCATCAGGTATCATGCAGAACGACAGAGTCGTGATATAAAGACACACTTCAAACAGAGCAGTTGTGTAGCAGTACTTTGGAATAACTGGAAAAATGGCACATACTAGTGGTATGTGATGGATTTCTTCAATGTCCCTTGGTCCTCATATTCACGCGTGCACATTTATTAGAGCATATACGGCAGGAAGTCAGCATGCGGATGCCCCGCCCCCTTACCCCGTGCTCTCATCCTCCTGTCTGGCCAGTCTGTCTCTCCAGGCATACAGCAGCCTGAAGGCAGCCAGCTGCTGAGTGTTGAACGTCTTCTTCTGCTTGCGGTAAACCTCCAGGTACGAGTGCTCTGTGAACAGAGGCTTCACGTACACCTGTTCAGGGGCACATGCGTGTGACGCGTTTAACGACATTCATCACATCCAGCTCCGGACCCCCTACTGTAAACTATAGCTAGGAACGCTGCACCAATATGGCAGATCCTACTAGTAAGTGCACCGAGAAGATAACCAGCTTAACTAGATGGGTCAGAATGGAAATGTCATGGACAGGTACAGCTCGACGAATGGATGAGCAGAGAGTCAATTGCTGTTCCCCTGCTGTGTGTGGTTGCTTTTGGTCTCTGGGACCAGGTCACTGACAGCGTGTAAAGGTGCAGGGAGAAGCGGACGTGCTGCAGGGGGGCGTCCAAAGCCCCCCCAAGAGGGGCCGCAGTACCTTCAGAGAGAGATCCCTGCTCTTCAGCCACACGGACTGAACCAGGCTGTGCTGCCCGTTTGCTGCCTCGAAGAGGTCGGCCCTAATCCGGTCGTAGATGTACAGCAAGTAGTGCGTGTCAGCTCGTGCGTACTGGAACATCTCCTCCGGGAGGGGCCTGCGGGACACAGCGTACACACGGCCTGCCGTCATCTACCTCAGGGCGGCACGGGTGCTGTGACAGGTCCAATTCGATTCCAAGGCAACACCAAACTCATCTGCTAACTATGGATACCACAACAATGCATCCTCTGATTCATTTGTCTCCAAAATGGGGTGGCATAGCGGTGCAGTGGTTAGCACCGATGCCTCACAGCTCTGGGACCCGGGTTCGAGTCTCTGCCATGGGTTTGCATGGTGTCGCCTGTGTCATTGTGGGGTTTCCCAGGTGCTCACAGGAGAACAACAGCAGCAACCTAAACCAGCCACCAGTCTCCCTAAAATGATGCCTCTTCCCTCATTTGAGAGACATGCCTCAAAGCATGTTGGGGATTATCATATTTAAAGTGACACCAGCTTTAATGTAAACCAATGTTTGGTTTACTTTTTTCCAATGCATAAAATTCAGTCATTTAACAGACATATGCCATGTAAAACATACCACACGTCACTGTTCACCAGATGCCGCAAATCTCGGAGGGTCACGGCCATGACGGGATTACCTGATCCTCCAGTCTGCAAGCTGGTAGCGCTTGTCCGAGCTCACGTCGCAGTAGGTCTTAAGCAGGTGGTCCAGAGAGTGCCGGCCCAGGCTGGCGGCACGGGCCGCTTGGTGAGTGTCGAACAGCTGCACCACGTACAGGCCAAAGTCCCTCTGCAGCCACTCGACATCCGAGTCTGCGCCGTGGAACACCTAGGGGGCAGAGGGAAGGTCAATGACCAACACCCTAGAGAAAGCGGTACCCCCCCCCCCCGCCCCTTAGCACAGGAACCCACAACATCACCAGGATAATGGCACATCAAACACACTAACGAGAGTTTGGCAGCGAACCAAGAGGCAGAAACGTAAACATCCGCAGTGACAACCTTGACGATGGAGGGATCGGTGAACGTCTCGTTGAGGATGTACATTTCGCTGCGCAGCTCGAGCGTGTCGATGATGTAATCCTCGTCCCGCGTCGAAATTTGCATCAGGCACGTAAGGCCAAGGAAACTTCGGTAGGAATGATGCTGGAGGAGAAGAGACAGTCAGCAAGTCACTGGGACCCCCTGACATTAAAGAGCCCACCCCACCCGACCCCCACAGTGCCTCCCAGTGCCCACACACCTCAAGATCCACAGCAAACTCCGATGTTTTTGCCAGCCTCTCGTTAAGAGCCACCAGGTCCTCCAGGGTGTCAATGAACTTGCAGCTTGTCTCAGAGATGGGCTTGAACATCTGCAACACACAGGTGATGCTGCTGAACACCTACACGCCGCACCCAGAGACCGTTTAAGGTTCTCTACAGTTCTTTGTGTGTCATGCAGTTATTTCAGCTGTTTCACTGCTATCGGTAAGCATATCTTATAAATATAAACTAAAAAGAATAAAGGTCAAAGCCTACAAGGATTACTGCTGTGACCAATTCCCAGAAAAATGACTATTTACAGAAAAAAACAGCGCTGTTTGGAAAACAAGATTGATAACGAACAATCAAATAAATAAATAAAATGATAAAGAATCCGAGCCAACCAACCTGTGGCTCAGGTTTAGACACAAAGCTCTCTGGCATCGACAGGTGGTCCAGCTCATGCTGATAGGGGTGGGCGAACCTGCGGAAGGAGACGTCATGGCAACAAGCGTCAGTGATCCACCGGGACAGCAGGCGGCCTGAGAGACCTGTCAGGGAGGAGACCCTACATGTCATCCATGTGCTCCTGTGTCCTCTGCTGGTGCACGAAGTCAGCCAGGGCTGCCGGGATATCCAGATCCTCTGGCCTCTCCTTCCGGAAGCGTTTGTTACTGAAATCTGAGTAAATCAAAGAAAAATGCAGATGCTGTATTTTGGGGTCAAGACAGAATTAACAAGAGAGACAAGGAGACGGGCTGAGCATACAGGATGGAAGGGGCTTCACGGCATTGGGCTTGATGAAGATCTTGGAGACAAATGGCGTGTTGTTGTTGTCCACCTTCTCCTGGAATTTGAGCTGTGGCCTCAGGATGTTCTTGGCCTGCAGCAGCCGGAAGGTCTCACTGGCAGATTTCCGGGCCGGGTCCCGCCCCTGGAGACGAGTCATGCCAGACCTGAGTCAGACTGAGGCTGCGACAGCAGCTCAACCCAGAGCCGCACATACGGCAATTACATATGAGCGTCCTGGGGGATGAAAAGTCTGGGCTCACTTTGCGGTTCCAGCTGGACACAACCGTCTTGGGCGGCTGGAAGCCCACGGGCATGACGGGCTGCTGGCAGCGGTTCAGCCCCGAGGCCTCATCCAGCAGGATGCCCTGAGGAGGGAATGCCCAGCAGAGATTAATGACACGGCAGGTACCATGATGGCTACAGAGCCTCTGGACAAAAGCTCTGCATGGAGAAAAAAAAAACAAGCAAAATAAAGACACGTTTCTCAATCAGCGCTTTTTTACATTTGCGAAATCGCTCCATTTCTAATCAGTGTCCACCAATCTTCCATTGCTTATCCAGTATGGGGTCACTGCTGTGATCTACCTCAGGAAACACAGAGCACGAGGTAGGGGATGTCCCAAGCGGATCTGGCTGCAGAACAGGGGGGGAACCGCCACTGTGGTGCCAGACATCGTAACCTCCACACCTGGCCCGGACACAACGTTATACAAAACTCCACGACAGCACTGGATGTGACGTTAGTGCAACATCAGGAACTGACTTTAATCGTCTCTTTTAAAATATATATCTGCTATTTCGGTGACGTTAGTGAAACATTGGGAACGGATGTTAATGTCATTTAAATCTACAGAAACAGATTTGCCGTTTTGGTGTAAAATTCTCACCTCTGAGTATTTTAAGATAGTAGGAGAAATATCCGTCTTCATAAATATAAAGCAAACAAAGTTCTATCTATTTACGTTCAGCCTACTGAGTTCTATTCAGCAGTGTCACGTCCAGCCCTGAAGTGGAAACCCTCCTAGGGGAGGTCACCCAGTGTTCTGCAGCCAGACCCTTCTCGGATGTCCTGGACAGGATGGCAGTCCATCGTAAGGCACACACTACTCACATACAATCAAGAGACACCAGATTTACACAGACAGAGCATGCAAACTCTATGCTGTCCATATTCTTCAAATCAGTAGTTCACATACCACTCTTTCAAGTATAACATCATTGGAATCCACGACTAGGTCGAAGCTCTCCTCCAGGCCAGTCAGTCTGTTCTGGTCAAGTGTGAGTGGTCTGCAGCCATGATGTCGCATCAGCTGACTCATGCTGAAAACCAAGCAGTTTATGTGCATCATACAACATCAAAGATTAAACTCTCAGCTAAAATGGATCTATACCCATCAGAGAACACCATTGCACCCAACCGGGCCAGAGGAGGTCTGCTCCGACTCACCACTGCAGAAGTCTGTCCCCCTGAGCTTCACAGAAGCTCCGGAACCCAGGAAAGCTGCGGTAGAAGTCATATTCATCGCCAGATTGGGGAAGGTTGGAGGACGCCTTCGTGACAGAAACCACTGTTCCCAGTCCATGCTGAGGACACAGAGAAACACGGTCACCAATCGCATCCTTTACGCATGTTAAGTATTCAATATAGTCAAATACAACATTGTACAAAATTTAAAAATCTATATAATTAGATTGAATCGCAGCAATATAATTACACATAATACCACCGTTTTCAAATCAGGTACCCAGACATACATTATTTGTTCCGGGGGGGAATTTCAAAGGGCACTACCACTCATGACAATTTCTCAGTTTTCCTTAATTTATTATCATAATAAAAACCCAAACGCCACGCTGACCAGCTGCACACAGGCTGCGAGTACATGCCGTCAGCAGGAGCACGCTGTTCAGCCCTGGGACTACTGGCGTAAACCGACGCACCACGGATTACCAAAGAAAGGTTTACTAACGCAACAAACCTTCACAAAAGCGTCTACGTCCTTAAAACCCGGAAACATGCTGACATTGTCTTTATCCAACTCCTGCGCCGATAACACGGCGTTGTTTCCTTCAGTCTCCATCCCCGTAGACGCCGCCATTACGGGACTTTGTAACAACGCGATACGCGAGATCCTCAGGACGCAGCGCATGGAGGGCGGTACGCATGCGTCAGATGCTGCAGTTTGCCTGACAAATAAAAAATGGGTACATGTGTATCAGTCGACAGGTGGGTAACAGCCCAGGATGGATTATCAATTCAGATTAACCTCAGCATGTTTTTGGACTGTGGGAGAAGCCACAGTCCCCAGAGGAAACTCCACGATGACACAGTTGGAACATGCCAACTCTACACACATGGAGTAACGTCAGAGACTCAAACCCTGGTCCCAGAGGTGTGAGTTTTTCACCATTCTACTTTGAGCGTTATATACAACAAGCTGATCCCAAGGAAATAAAAGACCTTCCGGGTTTGTATTCTTTCAACATGTCAGTGATACACTTTTGGCCCAGGCCATTTGGAGCTTAATATGCCGAAAAAAGTATGTTAAAATCAATCCTAAAATTCAATTCATTTTTCAATAGTGCATTTTCACAACTTTACATTGTCCCTGCCCAAAGCAAGCCAGAGGTGACAGTAGCAAGGAACAACTCCATAAAAGGAAGAAACTTTGGGAGGTACCAAACGCAGAGGGGGAGCCCATCGTCATGGGAACGGCAGAGGGAGCCCTAACCCTAACCAGACCCAAAGGGGGAGCCCATCGTCCTGGGAACGGCAGAAGGAGTACAAAATAGCAAAGTCCCAGTTTATTAAGTAACATTGTGTATGGTCCAGATATAAATATGGAAGGTTCAGTGTAATTATGGAAGCTGATGTTTGGATAGGCTGCTTCCTTCAGTGGGATGAGGTGCTTATGTCATCCAGTAGCAAGGTGGAGAGGCCAGGTGTGTAGTCAGGCTGGGGAGGCAGGCAGGGAACTGGCTACCATCAGGAGCTCCAAGACAGAACTGAACAATGCATTAATAAAACTCTGTGACAAGTAGATGGAATTATGTGCAGTACTTTGTAGTATAGAGTTAAGGAGGCTCCGGCAGGTCTAATTAACTATGGCAGTTTAACTAGGTGGGAGAGGTGGGGGGGCACATGGTTGATTCCTCAAGAATCAAGCCTCCAACAGCACATGGGGGGGGGGGTGGGTTCTGGAACCAGTAAACTGCTACAATGCTTTGGTGAGACCATTCAGTGCCTTTTAGGTCAGCAGTAGCACCTTGTAGTCGATAAGAGACCTAACTGGGAGCCAGTAGAGTGAAACCAGTACTGGACTGATATGCGCATGATTCCTTGTTAGGTCTCTTGCTGTAGCATTCTGCACCAACTGGACTTTGTGTAATGATGCAGAGGCACACCCAACCAATAGGGTGTTGCAATAGTCCAGTCTAGAGGTTATAAAGTTGTGTACTAACATTTCTGTATTCTTAAGTCCACTGTGCTTGCATTGGCTAGGCAGCTGTCAAGCTTTGTGCTTTTAACAACAACTGGGGCTGGTCTTGGTCCCAGTAGTAACAGCTCTGTTCTGTCAGCATTTAACAGAAGGAAGTTACTGGCCATCCAGCTTCTAACTTCAGGCAAGCATCCCTCAGTCTTTGACAGCTATGACATCTCATATGTTTTAACAGATGTGTACAGGTGTGTGCGGTCTGGTTAATGATGAAAACACATTCTGCGTTTTCTAATGATATCACCAAAGGGCAGCATATATAAGATGAACAGTAGTAGGCTCAGGACAGAACCTTGCAGAACACCATACCATAGTTTGGAGGATTCATTGTTCAAATGAATGAACTGATGACAGTCAGTTTGATATGAGGGGAACCAGCACAGTGCATGCCCTTTAACACCAACCAAAGACTCTCACTTGCCAATAACATCTCAGTCAACAGTATTAAAATGCTGCACCCAACAGAACTAGCTAGCAGGGACACGCAGCTGTCATCAGCAGCCACAAGTAAGTTACTATAAGTAACTGAGAGCTAGTGCAGTAATTTTAAAACTATTTTTTTTTGTACTTGTAAAATTCTAGCAGCAGCATTTCTATTACTTACAGCTGCCAAATGTTTTTCTTTTTTCAAAAAGATAAATCAGGACAGTACTGAAATATCTATTACTCATTTTTTGATAGAAATTGAGTATAGATTAATGTGCAATTTTAGTGAATATGCAAATTATTGTAATGATTTATGATTGTATTGTTTCAATGAAAATTTGTATGATATTTTAATAAGGATACAGATGGTTTCAGGCCAAATGTCTTGACAGAATTACATATAGACATTGTTTCTTTTAATATTACCTTCCACAAATAGGTCATTTTTAAATGAATACGGTCTGTTCATAAATCTGTCCTGTTCATTCCTTTGGTTTGGATTCCAATGAAATTCATAAATCAGTGGTCTGGTTAAGCAGTTATAAGTAGATGGATAGTTACTTGTTTAAAGTTAATCAAAGAAATGAATAAGGGCTTTACTCGAAAGGACAGACTTCACTATCACATTTCAGTAACACCAGTGATTGATTTTATTATAAACAGACCCTTTGCTCACTTTCATCTTACATGCCATCAAAGACGTATCCCTGAGTTTCCTGAGGTTTGATATTATTTCTCACTGTAGCTAATTAACAGTGGCTGTTTGTACAGCTGGTTTTTATTGCTATTACAACAGCCAGGAGAAACTAAATAATTTAATTTAATAAACATTATTCTAGCTAAAAAAAAATCTCTTCCTGCTGGCATCATATCCAGTGATAAATGTCTGTCCTCCCGGACCTTCTGTACACATTTGCCTAAGAATTTGTACCCAAATAATTAAAAATGTTACAGTTAAACCAGAATAAGCATCTCGACACCCTTTAGTCCTTGAACTGCAGTCAATTCCAGCCTTGAAACGCTTGGAGCACTATGTGTTTGCAATGTGCTATTTGCCTCATATGTATGTCATTTTGAACAAAAGCATCTGCTAAATAAAAGTAAATGCAAATGTAAATGTGACAGAGATGCATGTCCAACATCACAGCCCACTAATACGATGAATGAAACCACGGTAACCTTATTTTTCAATATATTTTTATTTGACACAGAAAACAACATTTATTTTTTTCTACTGCTTATTGCCAAAGAAATCTACAGTGCATCATATTAACATTGTGTTAAACCAAACACTCTCATCCTAACTGGTCCAGATACTCTTACGTTTGGACCTTGTTACCAAATAAAAGGCAGGACACCTTCGATGTCACACGGGTTTAGGGCTTTGCCGTCCTTTGGCAGAGTCTGATCGCAAAATGGGCTTCTGTAGAAAAGGGAGGACATGGGGGAGGGTCGCATCTACCAAAAGGGGCACCTGGGGGGGCAGACAAAACAACGATTAGATGTGTTTGTGACTGCCTTCAGCGCAGAAGGCTCAGCAGGAGGGGGAGATAATGAGATGGAGATCACAGCTTCCTGTAGCTGTACCTGTAAACAATCAAGTCCTTTACTAAAACAGGAAGTTGCGGTCACACGTCTGTAGGCCCATGAGCAAGGCTTTTAACCTCCAGCCTCAGGAGAAGCTGCACGATGGTTAGCCCTCGGCTGTGACCACAGAGCCATGAAGAGCAAAATGGGGTAAGTGAAGAGACCTGTACTCATCCCTGTGTAATGGTCAATTATTATTATACACACATAGTTGACAGGGATTATTATGGCTGTTCATCAGCAACTTGTCCCAGTTGCCACTGTAAAGGCTAATGCATGCTTCTAAATCGAGCCTACCCCCTGACCTACGCCCCTGTCCTACGCCACGACCTACCCCCTGACCTACGCCCCTGTCCTACGCCACGACCTACACCCTGACCTAAGCCGCAACCTACCCCCTGACCTACGCCCCTGTCCTACGCCACTACCTACACCCTGACCTAAGCCGCAACCTCCCCCCTGACCTATGCCCCGGTCCTACGCCACGACCTACC
>JAODKF010000116.1:202069-214069 GCA_026779585.1 Mormyrus proboscirostris
ACTGGCCACAGTGTCCCCGTCACTGCACTGGGATCCACACAGACCACAGAATAGACTAATCTGTCAGCCACACCAACATCTCTTCCAGCAGCAGCCCAGCTTTCCTAGTTGGTCTCCTAAGTACTGGCCAGGTCCAAACCTGCTTAGCTTCAGGTGGATTACATATCCTGCACTGCAGGTACTATGGCACTGACGATGCTTTGCCCTGCTTTACTGTCACTGATAGACTGGCTTCCTGTCAACGTCGTGAACTTCCATGCACCCTGCACAGACCACATTACGCTCCAAAACACTACACGCCCTCACTGGATAACAGATTTGTCAGTATTACACATCAAAGGATTTCTGAGAGCTGGAGCCTAGTCAAATGTACAACAATCCCAGAAGCATGGCTTCACTGAAACTACGGCAGAGCAGAGCAGAGCAGCCCCGCCCTTAAAAGAATGCCAGCCACAATGAATAAGGCAGGTGTTGGCACCTCCTGAGAGGCTGAGCCAGCGTGCCGTTAACACCACCTTCAGCTTTCAGCCAGATGTTTGCTTCTGTTATAACACGCGCACATGATCACCTGCCAGTGCCTAGAAGCATAAAATATCATTTCATCATGTTCAAAGCTGGCATTTGTCATCTTGAGTGGGACGCCTGGCATCTGGCCCTCAGCCCACAGCCGTCAAACTCTCATCAGGCCAATTTGCTCTGCATACTAGATATTCCGTTTATTTGAATTAACATGTTAACTGTTAGATAACTGCAGATTAAGCAGTTCCCGGTGGGAGCATTCCATCGTATAAACGTCACATAGCTACTGAATCGAAACAGATGCTGAAGACCTCAGGAGCTTCTCGGGAGCTTCTCAGTACCACTGTAGCCACCATGGCATTTGTGGCATCTCCTCACCCATGATGGTGAGCTTGCGCGGCCGCTGCTTGGAGGTGATGACCTGCAGAGAGGGAGCAATGGACTGGATGCGGATGATGGCCTGGTTGGGGTCGTAGGTGCCGGGTACGGCCAGCTCCAGGTCTCGGCACATCAGCAGCTTGGGGGAGACGTACTGCAGCTCCAAGGAGGTGAGCTGAGGTGAGAGGGGATAGGGGGAGGAGTCGGGGGGGTGTATTAGTGCCAGTACGTCTCCCATGAGCCTGAGGGCAGCTTGTTCTGCATTTCTTGGCAAGAGAACCGATAACAAGTAAGACGACAGTTAAGCACAGATGAGCTTGGATCCACCTGACTCAGGGGAGAAAAGTACCTTGATTATTTCCTTGGAACTGGCATCTACTCCGAAAGCCTTATCACTGGGTTAAAAAATTACAGGTGGAACTATGAAGCAATGAACAAATGTGAGCCTTGGAGAGCGAGCCCCACCTGTGAGCGAGCCCCATACCCATGGGCTGTGGTCTAGCCCGGCACTGGCAGGTACCCGACTGGCACCCTCACCTGTGGCAGCTGCTTGGAGATCCTCCTGAACACATGGTAGTAGAGGTCCCAGGCTTGCGTTAGGTCCTTCACGTTGCCTGAGCGCATGTACTTCCTGCACCAGTCCTGTGCCTCCATCAGGTCCCGCCCATACGCCTGGGGGGACACAGCCACGCTTCTGAAATGCACCCCCTCTCTCGACAGCTCTTTCGGTCATTTTGACAATGTGCAGTTGTGTTTCTTCTGGCAAACATACGTGGCACAAATGTACCCTACACATTACACCTAGTGGGGCTCTACCATTGACTGGAGAAATGGAGCTTCCAACAAAATCTGTGTGCAGCTCCTTTGGAGGGGGAGGTGGGGGGTGTACCTGGTTGAAGGACGTCTCCTTGAGGGTCTGGGGACCCCTTTCCATCATGGCGTGCAGCGGCTCCAACACGGCAAACATGCCCTTCACGTTGCGCTCGCCAAAATACAGGCGAGACGCCTCCTCCAGGCCCTCGTGCCACATCTCATGCCAGAGGATGGCCACGCGGATCAGCTCCTCGCTCACCTGCGGGGGGCGCCAAAGGACAGGGCCACAAAGCATGTGAATGTCTGACAGGCTAAAGAAAGACAGACATTCCCTGCTGTGTCAGTGTCATCTGTGTGTGACCCACTATGTTGGCCTGCTGCCCCAGCATGTTACATTGTGAACAGAGAGCCGGCCTGCCATGCCAGTTTCCTGTGTGTGTGTAACCCACTATGATGGCCTGCTGCCCCAGCTTGTTACATTGTGAACAAAAGAAGGCCTGCCGTGTCAGTTTCCTGGGTGTGACTCACCATAATGGCCTGCTGCACCAGCGTGTTGCAGTGCTCGCACATGTTCTTCAAGATCTTGTTGGCTGCGTTGTGACGGGCTGTGGTGGTCGATTTGGAGGCCACAGTCAGGGGGTAGATCAGAGCCTTAGGGACGATGCGGGGAAGGAGACACAATGCAGGCAGGTGGAATGAGTAAAGGGTGGGACTAAACATAACCACTGAGATGCGCATGCACACATGTGAACACACACGTATGCACACGCTCGCACACAGACTCACGCACGTGTATCTGGGATACTTAGAGTAATGTCTGGTCACACACATGCACATGCATGCACACACACACTTAGCTGAGACACTGACAGTACTGTCTAGACACACATACGTGTCTGCACTCACGCACACGCTCGGACGCACACACGCTGGTATCTGGGACATTGAAAGTGCTGTCTGGTTGCACACACACAGATGGAGACACAGACAGCAGATAAATACCTGCGGGTGGTAGCGGCCAATGTCGGTGAGCAGCTGGTGGATGAGACGGCCCACCAAGGCACGGGGGGTATCTATACGTGCGATCAGCTGGGGGATCACCTGTGGGGAGGGGAGGGGAGGGCACAAGCCGGTACATTCAGCCTCCCAGCACGGAAAAGTATTCAGCTCTAAAGAAACCTGTGGCCACATATCTACTTTCTCACGCTGTGGAAAATCTGAGTGTGTATTTATAAGAATGAGCTAATTCCTCAAACACCTGGACCACAGCACCCTGGGTGTCCCCCTTGGGGGGAGGGCATGCTGCTACTGTCCCAGCTTTGCAGTGGGGGGTGCAGCCAGTGGGCACTAGTAAGGTTAAAAGATTAATGTAGAATTTTTAATTCTCCGGCAGAAATTTTCATATGCGTGTCATGCAAATATTGATCGAGGTAGTGAGATGAAGCAGCTCTAGAGAGTGAGAGACTGAGGGAGAGAGTGACAGTATGTGTTAGAGTGTGAGAAGGTGAGAAACAAAGTGAGACAGAGAGAGAGAGAGAGAGAGAGAGAGAGAGAGAGAGAGTGAGAGAGCGAGGGTGCTCACCTGCAGCCAGGTGTCGATCTGGATGGTCTTGATGCCCTCGACCAGGGCCTCGTTCACCTCAGGCCAGTGGCCGTAGTCAAACCACAGTGTCAAGACCCTAAGAAGACAAGGTTAGGGTTACATGCTCAGTGCAGGTGGAAGGTGACCCACTGAGGGTGTCTGTCAGGGTGGGGCGGAGCTGAGGGTTTGAGGCCTATAACTCGCAACAGGATGCCTGGCCACTAGGGGTCACCCTTCCTACACAGGCCCTTCAGCCTTTGAAGCACTTTAGAGGTGAGTGCAATTAGTCTCCTCATAATTCCTGTTCATAAGGGCTTTTAATGCATTAAAAAAAAATCACTATATCTGAAAATCAAAGTTTCATTTGAGATCTTGACAGCTGAAAGATGGATATTCTGCAGCTGCTCAGAATGCCCCCCCCCACCCTAAAACCTCTCCTTACCTCAGGGTGTCCTGCAGGTTGTTTCCACGGGACAGGGAGATGGAGCGGAAGAAGCCCTGAACGGCAGGCACGGTGTACAGGAGCAGCGTCTTGGACAGGTCCTGGGGGCAAGGGGTTCAAAGCAGAAGGTCATCATGTGACCCGTACCCCCATCGCCAATGGCCACGGGGTTTTCAGGGTCATTAAACATGTCATCCTGCTCCAAAACGGCAGCACCTGGTACTCCAGGGGAGGGAAGCAGCAGGATGGAAAAAAGCAAGTCTGGAAGAGTAAAGATCTCTAGCCTGGCTCCAAGACCCCCGAGCGGCCGTGCCATTGAGCCCTACCTCGTTAACGGCCTTCTGCCCCGGGGAGGGCAGGGGGCTGTGCTCGGCGCTGTCGGCCTCGCTCTCGCTGTCGCTGGCGCCGCTCGCCCCGCTGGCGTGCCGTAGCTTCTTCTCGTCGCGGCCCTGGTTCTGGTGTTTGTAGTGCAGCACGGCCTCGAAGTTCATCACGGCCCAGGCGTGCCAGGCCTGCAGCAGACATACGCGTGAGGCCTGCGGCCCGCCCCCCTGGCGCTACCCGGTCCGGGCCCCGGCGGCTCACCTTGTACCAGCTGCGGTCGTGCTCAGTGGAATGGCTGTAGTACTGCAGCACTTTGGGGATGGTGCTCTCGTTGATGCCCTGCAGGCTGAGCTGCCACTCGCCCAGCTTCAGGAAGCACCTGGGAGGGGTGGGGGGGGGGGGGGGGCAGCAATACCATCATTGGGGAGGGAGAAATGCTCACCCTCCCCCCCCCTTCGATATCACAATCAGAATTAAAACAAAACCTGAAAAGGATGGATCCTGATGCTTTTACCTACGGACGATTCAGACTGAACACAGGAAAAGAAAGACATACGACACTGTTTCACGAAGAGAACATCACCAGGCTGCTCATTCTAAAGCCTTTCAACAGGCTGCCCTCTCCCAAAACAATGGCAGTCAGGTCACAGAACTCCATTCCCCTAAAACCACCCTTCGTATTACTTTCATCGAGCCAATTAAGACACTGTTTAGGTTTCATGTCTGGCCTACAGATGTGGACCCCATCTTCTAGGCTAACGATTTAAAGGAAGGTAAACAGCCTGAATTAAATTAGACAATAAAACCGACTCTGCACCATGTCATAAGTTACTAAAGGTCAGAATTCATCGTAGTCAAGCCCTCCAAGTTGACGGTGGAATGCTCTGGAAATATTTCTGTGGGAAACCAGGTGTGCATGTGTGTGCGGGGCCCGCCTATAGTCGCCCGACTGTGCCAGAGTGCCGTCAGAGACGTCGGCGGTCCGCCTGTAACCGGTGTTCAGTGGGCACAGCAGCGGGCACAGTGGGTATGCAGCAGTTAAACCACAGGCAGTGCTACTGGCTCCTTCCGCCAGGCACTTGTACCCATTCATTTATCCAGATGGTCTAAGTACCACAACCATAATGGCTGCTGAAGGAGTGAATACCTCACAGCAACGCCTGGGCAACACAGAGTACCGGAACCAAGGGCCGGATCCAAACCCACTGGCGCCCAGCCATGCAGAAGCTGCACTGGAGCGCAGAGGGAGCCACCTGCCAGCACACGGCCTTCAATGAGATTTTGCCAGGTCAGAACTGGCTGGCCAGCGTGGCCTTTTTTGGGCTGTGCTTTTTATGACCCTAACAGCAGCTGAAGAGGCGGTACTGCTTTAAGCATAAGCTGTCAGGAAGGGGCCCCACAGTGGGGGCCCACACACTGCTAACCCAGAAACCAGGGAACGGATCTGCAGCGGCCGGAATATTGGCAGCAGCTGTTATGCGTCATTCTTGGCCACTCAATGGCGCCCTCTGCTGAGCCCGCTGACTGCTGATGTGGGTATGGACCTGCAGTGTCGTACCGTAGGTAGTATACCATCTAATCACTGTGTGAATGAAGTATGTGACAAACCTGATCCATAGAGAACCACTGTGGCTGCAGGTTTTTGGGGTGACCTCTCAATCAGCCAATAATAAAGCAGTGGTTCTCAACTCTACTCCTGGGGTCTGTTATTGGCTGACAGAGGTGATCCCAAAAACCCGCACCAGTCCTCCACGGATCAGGTTCGCCATCCCTGGCCTAGTAATTGTGTACATGCTAGCGTGTCATAGTATACTGTAAATATATTGGGAGATGATATTTCATCCCAGATGCACACATTTATACCATGGGCTGAGGATAAATATTTCTTGAATATCTTGAATCTTGAGTCCATAACTAATCTGCTTTTAAACCAGATACCTGGGGTCCGATAAACCTGACATGCTTACGCTGTGAATCTCGGACCTCAACGGAAACCAGGAGCCCCTTATGACACGGAACTCCTTCCTATTCATAACGGTGCTGCTGATCAGTACCAGTGATGTTCTGCTTCCACATTCATGCAGCATGAATGCCCGCCTTACAGTACCACCACCACAAAGGCACGGGGGGTGACACTAATCGTTACCCCCACTCAGTAGCGTCAAACAGGGATGGGGGATGAAAACACCGACGCCGATGATGAAGAGGATGATGATGATGAAGGGCAGCGAGGTACAGGGCGCTGCTCTCACCGGGCCATGAGCTTGTGTAGCTCCTGCTTGTGCTGCTGGTCGTCAGCGGCGACGGCATGCTGCGCCTGCTGCTGCATGCTCTGGACAAAGTGCTGCATGTGTTGGAATGCGTCGATCTGCAGGCGGGGCGGGGGGTGGGGGATGAGGGCGAGAGGTCACGGACCGCGGAGCACATCACACCCCCCCACACGCTAACGGCGAATCCACACAGCCGGTGCCACGTCCATCTCGGGTCAGAGCCCTTTTGGACCGACGGCTAGTACGCACACCTGGCTGAGCCGCATAATCTCAGCAGGCCTGTAGGGGGCAGCCGAGGTGACCTCCTGTGTTCAGGGCCTGCATTAGCGAGACTCACATTTCCCCTGCTGACCAGACCTCAGAGATCCAGCCCTACTGGCCACGTGGGCTTTTCCCGCAGGGCCCCCGGGGGCCGTTATGCAGACCCAGACAGATTGACCGGCTTCTGCGGATCATTACCCGCGATGAGAGAGAGCCAGTGGGGCCACACGTTTTAATAATCTGACAGCGTCTCGACGTGAACAAGACAACTGCTTTGCATCACCGCCAGTGCTCTCCGCCTGCAGTGAGAGATCTGTGACCACCGTGTCCATTACTCTTCTGCTCGGGTTCTGATGATGACAGCTATGATGCCTGGGCCTTTTGAGACCACGTCTGCTCGTGTGTGAGATCTTTGCATTCTCCTCTCTGCAGGGGGCATCCTGAAGCCTCAGTAACGTTGGAACCACATGTTTTTAAGCTAAACCATGCAGCCCCGAATCATCGGCTCACATGGGGCCTACCTTGAGCGTGCTCTTCCACATATACTTCATGTAGGCGTAGGTGACGTGGGGGTGAGCCGTGGGCAGAGGGTGGTCTAGCTGCTTGGAGGGGTCCACGCCCAAGAGAAGCACCAGGGTCTTGTGTGCCAGCGCCTAGCGTGTGCGGGAGATGAGGTAAGTGTTCCACCCAAACATTCCACCCACATCATCCTGCCTTCCCTTTTAATTTTTTGTTTTACAAGCCCGTCTGAAGTTGTTTCCGATGCCTGTGTAAATAACTAGCTAAATGCCTTGGAGAGAGGGACGGGGGGGGGGGGAGTGAACCGCAGCCCCCCCAAGAATGGGTCCGTCTTTCTGGGAGCCCGGGGCCCCGCTGTGAGATAATGTGTTACTGGTAGATCTGACCAGGGCTATGGCCCAAGTTTCCATTGACACTCTGGAACCAGGACGACTGCACTCCATAATATTTACACGCAGGAAATAAAAATCTGGGCTCGTCCATAAACAAGCACATTTCCCTGTCTAAACAAGATCAAGTCACACAACCGCACAGCTCCATTTAGAAACACGAGCCCAGCCCCACCCCCCATCACAACAGCACGAGGGAACGAGGCAAAGGACGGCACAGAGAAAGGTACACCTGCTTGTAAAAAAGAATAAAAAACATATGATACCTAAATTGCAGATTTGCAATACCCCACAGGCCTGCATCCATTCAACATCTTAACATGCATTTCCATTCTATTTTCATTGCCTTTCTATCACACCGAACGGACTCACCAGGCGGCCGCTCTTGCCACACAGGCTGGCGTACTTGAGCCAGGTGCGCATGTCCTCATGGGGGCTGATGACCAGCGAGCGCACCATGAGGATGCGCTGCCAGTCCTCCACCATGCGCTGGCAGCCCTGCAGGGGGCGGTCAGGCACAGGGTGAGAGGCGTGCATATTAACCAGCACTGTGTTAAACTCACTCTCACTAACACTGTAACAATATATGCCAATCTAACAGAAATGTAACAGAAACGCTAAATTAAAAAAATAAAAATTGACACTTATTCTAAAAGCTGCATGAGATCCTTGAGACGAGCATATGCCCAGACCTACTGGTAAATACATCTAACCCTCCCCTCCCCGCCACACACACACACGTTAGTGTGTGTATCACAATGGGGACCGTCCATTCATTTCTATGGGAAAAACCCTAATCCCAATCACGACACCCTTAACCTCTACCCATCCATAACCTTAACCATTAATAACCAACCCAAATACAAGACATTTGGCATTTTTACTTTTTTTGATTGCATTATATGATTATAAAACAGAGGTTATCCAAATGGGGACCTCAAAAGATGTACCCAAAAGTAAGGAAATTTCAGGTTTTACTACACTTTGGGGACAATTTGGTCCTCAAATGTGATCAATGCAAACACACACACACACACACACACACACACACAAAACCTGATACAGTATCATGCAAAACAGAAGGTTCATGACAAATCAGAATAAACTCTGCACACGCACACGCGCACACACACACACACACACACACACACACACACACACACACACACACACACACACAGGCCAGCCTTTGGGCTACTCCACACGGCCCAACAGGCTAACATCAATCAGCCCACTTTCTGCCTTCACACTTTCTGCCTTCATAAATCTAGGAACTTAAAGGCAGCCATAGATGTGAAAGTGAGGCAAAGCCTGCAGATGGACAAACATCCTTCTGTTGCTCTGGTATCCAGGCAACAGGAGGAGCAATACCTCCTGACCTGCCCCCATAAACACTAGTCAAAGATGTGCTTAGGATGGCCTCCTCCGGCACTCACCTGGAGCCTCTCCCACCAGGTCTCTCGGATGATCTCACGGCGCTCTGGGACCAGCTTGTACTGGATCACTTCCTCCAGCTCCGACAGCATCTGGCAGGACACCATGGCCTGCAAGCAAATGTGCAAGCCAGAGGTGACCAAGCGGCCCCACGCCAGTGCAAACTGAAACAGGCTCTCTCACCGGCTTACCCCGTACGCCCGACTGTAGCTCTCCCCGGCCATGGCAGTCAGCTCCGCATCCAGCAGATCTCTAGCCTTGTCGATGCACTGATATCAGACACAGAGTTACCATGGTTACCAAGTGAAGCACTTTGCATGTACGATTCATGCTGGAACCTCAAGCCCTAAAGAGTGAGCTGGAGGCTGCATCCCATCACATGTGAGTCCTGAACCTTAAAGTGCAGATACTTAACACTTAAACTGTCCTTAAAACACATTCCTCCAGCCAAAAAATTAATTTCTACTACAAGTCTTTGCCCTGATTTTTGTTATTCAGAGAATGGATTTATTAATCAGGAACCCACAAACTGTGACCCTACACAAGCTGACATAAATTTTATGACCCTGCAGAGTGGCCTAATTAATATCCCCATTTGAATGATCCTGTGTAGTAATCTGACCCCAGATCCCACCTCTGTGGATCTGCAACCTGCAACTGTTTCAGAGCAATTCCTAAAGCATCAGATTAGCCCAGCTCCCATGCAAGACTCTTAGCCATTGGTCACATTAGGGATTCCTAACCCCTTAATGTCTGTGGACTGGTTTACGTCATACAACAATTACACGGACCAGTGCAACTTCTCGCCCGGGGGGGGGGGGTGAAGAGATGGGGCAATGCTGGCAGATCAATCTGCAATTTTAGAAGTTTATTCATTTTTTTCTAATGGTTTGAAAATATATTGTTTCCTTTTTAAAAACCGACCCCTCTTCCAAACCTCTATCATTCTGCAGCAGGTGGAATACTAGAGCAGACTCCTTCAGAACCCCGACATTCGATAACATCAGCCAGCTAATCAGTAGTTTGGTCTACTGCTGATGACCAGGAGACCCAGCATCTGATAGCTACTAGCATGGCGAGGAGTATGTGGAGCATTAACATGTACAACACCTTCCAAACCACAGGTTAGAGTCGCATGAACTACAAAAGAAACCGTACTGTCATTATCATCAGAATGCATGAGGTAAACTGTGAGCCCACAAAGTCTGAACACAAAAGCGTTACTCATACACGTTTAGATCTGAGCCAGAAAGGCCTCTAGGAAGGTCGGGAAAGTAAGTCTTAAGAGGATAAGCAGAGCCCCTGCCAATCCACCATCTTCAGCTCATCTGCTCTCTGCAAGTATTCAAGGAGATTGGCTCCGTTCTCTCATTCTTAAAACATTACGTCAAAATCCGCGCACGGAGCCTCACAGTGCAGGAATCGGCACAGCAGTGTGAATCTTAGCCACCACGACACACTTGGGGCTGTGTTTGTGCTTTAACCTGCTGTGAGAAGGCCTGACAGCCTGTGTTGTGGTACTCGAGTCCGGTCTCGAGGCGACGTCTTCACTTACTCTCGAAAACGAAAGCATTTCTACTCAGTCTGGAATCAGACTAGAGCAGAGGTGCCCAACAAGTCGATCGCGATCAACTGTGTTTCCAGGTCAATCACAAGAGTTATGGATAATGCTTTTATTTCACTGACTACCAACTGGTTGACCACAATCGGCAGAATATACCAAAGGGTTCCACCCCCCCGGCAAAATATACCATCATGATTGAGCAACTCCTCAGACTCTTTTCTTTAGCATGGTGACCAGAAAGTCCATGTCAGGGGGGTACTTTCAGGGACACTTTGAGCTACTTCAGATTTTATAAGCTACCTTAAAACTGAAAGGCTCATTGTTGACACACCATAGCACACAGTGCACAACGACAAAATGTGTCCTCTGCATTTAACCCATATGTGACTTTTGTGACATAGCAGGGGGCGGCTAATTCAGCACCCGGGGAGCAGTGCTTGGGGGGGCGGTACCTAGCTCAGGGTCCCCGAGTGGTGTCTTGCAGGTTGGGGATTTGAACCAGCAATCTTTCAATTAGAAGTGTGCTTCCCTAACCATTAAGCCACCACTGCCCACAAATTTAAGTTTTAAGTTTAGCTCTTCTTGTACTTTGACTGCTTTGTTTCCTAGATTGAAAGATCTCATCTCACAACAAGACTCATCTCACATTAACATTAGTGACATATGCACAGGAGACTGACCAATCAGCACACAGCAATAACTTGGTGCGCAAGTGAAATCTAGGTTCTTTTAATTAAAATGGTAGATTACAAACCCCCCTGACATGGATTATCAGGGTATTTGGTTCTCAGTAGCAAATCCTTACTGGAAGTTCCAGCATAGCAGTTCAGGTTAAGCAGGTCTCCTCACCAAGGCTGACCTTCCAGGTGACTCCAAACAGGAAACCTTCCGCAAGCCGCAGCTAGTGCTGACAGACAGGCGGGTTCTCAGCGAGCACCTCATCCATGCTTCTATTTATATTCTACCCTGACAAACTCTGAAAATAAAGGTGTTTCACCGATCACGCTGTGAACCCCTGGCATAAAAATCTGATTCGTCTGTTTAGTTTCCATCCATTGATCCATCTTTCATAACTGCCTCCCCAGTGCAGGGTGTGGTGAGCCTGCAGTTGATTCCAGCAGGACATGCCAGGCTGTCACAGGGTAATTTGAAGATGTCAATCCCCCTAAAACGCAAGTCTTTTGTTCATGGAAGAACGCGCGCACACACGCGCACACACACACACACACACACACACCCTTTCAACGCCTAATCCTGAAGGTATGAGACTACAATCCAACCCAACAGACTGTTTAAACTGAATCTGGCTGAACGGTTTGGGGAATTGCTTGCTGGGGCTCCCATTATGGTACCTCGGGCCATAAGGTGCAGAGAGTAGGCAGTACGGGTGCAGACAAGCGCTTCTGTTAACAGGGATAGGCGCCTTCTGCTCTGGATGCATTTGTGTGGAAGCTGCAGTCATTCATCAAGCAGAGGAGATATGGGGGGGGGGGGGGGGGTCACAT
>JAODKF010000116.1:215651-229305 GCA_026779585.1 Mormyrus proboscirostris
CGAGAAGCATCAGCCCGTATTACTGCGATGACATAACAGGAGCGGGGGCTGGGGCTGTGGGGGTGTGAAGCGCTTCTCCAGATGCCTGGCCCAGACACGAGGCCCTGTGAGGGGGGGGGGGTCACATAACACAGACTCCCCCATGACTCTGACCGTCGGCGTCTGAGCATGACAGCACGTCTGCTGGAGGGACAAGGGAAGTCCCAACTTCAACATGGGCCCTGCCGCCATCACTCCAGAAAAGACGGGCACCTTCCCATCCTTACCAGAATACCTCAGATCAGCACCTTACGCACAGGCAGCCTCTGAAAATCACCCCCCGCTCTGTCATGGGAAATCCGTAGGCGGGTCTGACGGCGGTCTGGCCTCTCACCAACCCCCCCTCGCCTTCCATCTGCTTTTAGCATGTTACAGGAGACAGCATTCTGAAAAGCCCTGAGGGAGGAATTCCTGCTGTCTGCTGGGGGCTTCACAGAAGCTCCTGAAACCCTCCTGCAGGTGGGCTCAAGCACTGCCCCTGTGCCGCCTTTCACGCGAGCGGCACACTGATCCGCGCGGGCCAGCATGATTATCATTAGATCCACACAAGCCTTGAACAAATAGTATTAAACGGAGCCACATCTGAAGCACTGCTTCGACATTTTAGACATCACTAAAGCCAGAAACCATCTCGCTGAAGGGTCCTGCAGGGAGTGCAGACGGGATCCTTTGGCGGCACGAATATGCAGTAATATTATAACTTGGAAATCCTTAAACAGACACCAAACCAAACTGGAACGGCTGCTTCTTTAGGCTTACTATGATTATTCTGTGAAGCGTTGAAAAGAATCGCAGTCTCTCGATTTTTAACAGCCGTATCGCCTGCAGGGGGGGGGGATAAACCCCAGCAGAGACGATGAGCTCATGCATGGCTTATAGGCGTATAAACGCTTTCACACAAGAGGAGGGGGTGTCACTCTGCCTTCCGCCGAACAGCGAGTCCAGCACTGGGCCATCAATCCTATGATCGCTACAATTTGCACGGTGGGTGTCAAGGTGACTGGGTACTTCAAACAAAATCCATGGAACAGTCGTCGTTTTAGCGGTGATCACTGTTCTGGGTCACTGCCTGTGCCCCGAGAAGGAACTTTTTCATTTGATCTCACCCACTTTCCGTGATTGGCTGACATAAACATGCCGTGCTGTTGGCGAGCAGGGCTAATTATGCAGTTGCCAGCACGCTTTGTACTGCATTGCACAAATCTTTAAATAGTGTAAATTTATATATGTATTTTTGCATTTATGTTGTAAATAGTAAATGGCATAAGCATGTAATGTTTGCCTGGAAGGAGTACGTTTCGTTAGTGTGTAACTGCGAGTATCATTTAAATTGTTGGCTTCCCAATCTGTGCCGCTGCTGGTATTAGAACAGCAATGGCTGTTAATAGAGCAGCTTCCATTTTTAGAGCTGTCATATCCTTCAGTAAAATGACACACACTTTCCACGATACGTTTATTTGCGTTCCGTTTGTGGGTCTGCTGCATTGAAAAAAATTCTACGCCCTCCAGGGTTGTTGCTGTGACACCTAACAAACGAAGGGACGGGGTCGTTTAAAGTATGTGACAGTGTCATCAGAAACGGGTTGGATTTTGTTTTTGTTCAGACGTTGATTGAACTTTGCAACCAACTTTTAGGGCACCTGTGGTAAATCCAGGTTCAATTTCCTGACAACTATTTCCGTCTGAGAATAAGGGCCAATTACAGGAATGTGTCCCCTTTGTCCTTTGGTACATGTCTGGGCATTAAGGGGCTGTCATGTCAGATTCCATCTGTGCATTGCACTAAGGAAACGCGTTGACATCAGCGGAGATCCGGCAGATTCAGACCAGCGACTTGTCCGCCCACTCCGAGTCCCAGATCATTCCTACTGTTCCTAATCACCCTGTCCATCCACTCCTGCCAACTCTCCCCCAGCCCAGGATCTTCATAAATAAAGAGCGGAGGATTAAACAGACGCTGGGGACAAACGCCACAGTCTGGAACACATTTGATGGGCAGCACAAAAAAATAAATCTGACTGTCAAACAATGACAGATTGCAGGTCTGGTAAACAGCAGTTGCTGTCTTGCGTTTAGATTTTCCAGTAACATTCCTGGCCAGATATGACATTTTTCCCCGAGTTGTCTCAGATGAAAAGCTGTCATTTTAACAATGTTTATTTTTACTGTACCTTTTTTGTCATACTTTATGTCTATGTCTAGATTTTATGTCGTAATATGTTCGTATACTATTTCTTACCTTGCTGCATCTGACCGATGAGAAATGATATTTAATCTCTGTGTATGGTGCTGTCATCCCTAAGACAGAATGCTCAGTTGTCACCTCGGCCCCACGCATACAGCGTAGTCGCCTAGCCGGGCTACGGGAGCTGGGCCCGGACCCTCCAGCGCAGAGCCCCACTTACCACTCGCCCAGCGCCTCCAGGCACCTCATACGGCCCAGGATCAGCTCTGGATCCTCCTTGTTCATGTCGATTTTCTTGTCGTAGGCCACCAGGGCATCTTCCCACTCGTGGAGCTTCTCGTACCACGTGGCCTGGATCTCCTGTTCATGGGAGACGGAGCAGGGAGCACTTCAAGCTGGACGCTGTCCCCGTGGTGCCGGGTTACCATGCAGCACATCTTCAGTCATAAGGACCAGAGGATGGGGTCCTGCAGGTGCTGCTTGCTAACTAATCGGCACTAGAGCCACTGAAACGCAGATGGTTACGACCCAGAACAGCTGGATCTCACCCCCACCCCGTCCCATCGCCCCCTGCTGGACACACTGAGGCATACACATCACACTGAGGCCCATGTCAGTGTGTCAGGCCCTCAAACCGAATGGATGGAAACTAGTGGCAGACACACAGAGACTGACAGACTCAGCACACAAAGCCTTCTGCCTGTAGTGTATTAACTTCTGCATGTTTGAATTGGTTACATAACCAGAACAACTCTGCCGTTTTATTTTCCACTCTCCACTCTTCTTGACCCCCTGTTACTGGAACCGGCATGTTCCGCCCCCCCCCCTCCCCAAACTGGGAATTTACTCCATCTACCAGTGAAACGCGATGCTCTCTCAGACCGCCTGACAGACAGAAACGTCGGTCACAGATGACTGCTTGACCACGTTGTTGTCACGGTAGCGACCTTGCGTCGAGTGCTCGGCCCCACCGACGCAGCTGACCTGGCCGCCCATTGGCCTTGAGAGACTCAAGATGGCTGGGAGAGAAGCCTGGGCAATGGTCTGTACACTGTGATGTAAGGGGCCTGCAAAGGCTGAGCGTCCGCCATGCTGACACTGGCAGAATTTCAAACGAGGAAGAAGGGGAAGCGGAAAAAAGACAAACAAGCTGCAGTGACGGAGGGAGCGGCAACCTTCAGCTGCGGTCGGCTGTTTATACGACCGTGCCGGAAAGAGAACACGCTCACTCATTCACACCTCGCTGGCCATGTGACTCATCTGTCCCTCTCCGCGCGCCATCACCCCCCATGGGGCACTTCTGGGCTTTCTGCGCTTTGGTAAATCCAGGTGGAAAAAAAGGAACATTGGGGGACCGCAGACCCCCACCACTGGGGAACAGCACAGTGACAGACCAAAAGTACGGGGGTCTGACATGGAACAATCACAGGATCTACCAGGCAGGCAGAGAAGGACCCAACCAAAGCTGGCCTCTGTCGCAATGAGCCGAGCTCTCTGCATAGGTCACCGAGAGGCAGGACAGGGCCCGCGTTCAGCAGCTCTCTCCAGTCTGGTGGCCAAGGACTCATGAACACGACATCACGAAAAACAACTTTTATCCGGGCTCCCAAAATGACGAGCCACACCGAGGATTTAATGTGAGGGTCTGGTGCTGTTGATAGCTATTGGGCATCCTTTAAAAATACGAATACGGCGCTTGTTTAATAATGCATTACACTCATAGTTAAAAGATCGGCTCCCATAAAGACCCCCGGCTGTGTACTTCTAAGCAAATTATTCAACGTGAATTATTCCAGTAAAGCATCCAGCTGTTCGGTTATGTAAGAAGTCTGTTTGAATAAAAGCATTAGCCAAGCAACTACATGCAAATGTAGTGTAATTGTAGTAGGCTGGTGTTTATTGTTTTGATGACTGTTGCTTAGAGTCATGCATTAGTAGCAGGTTACTTCATTGGGGTGTTTAGCGGCTTCTCTAGCATCCATAATCCTTTCGAAGCAGAGTTAAGCCAATGTACGGTGTGTGTGGAGGGGGAGCCTCACCAGCTCGCCAAAGTGCTTCATGGCGTACTCCAGCACTCCTGCTGCTGCCTCTGGCTGCTGGAGCTTGTTATTAATGCTGCAAAAACACAGAGAGAAAGTGCTTTCAGGCATTGCAACACCTTTGAAGAACAGCAGGGGGAAGAATGGTTAAAGAATTGGATCAAAAACTTAAGCAGGAAACTGTAAAACCTGACAAAAAAAAAAGTTTAAACTGAAAATGACTTTTGAAAGCAGCTGGTTTTGGTTGATTTTTTAATGACTCCACAGAGTGATAATAAGCTCTGGTGAAGGGAAATGATGACTGGATAGTGCTGGTATGCTGGCTGTAGTGGGCTTTGCGGTCACACAGAGCACAGACCTCACACAGGTCACACAGAGAGCAGGCCGCAGACCTCACACAGGTCACAAAGAGCAGGCCGCAAGCCTCACAAAGGTCACACAGAGCACAGGCCCCGCACAGGTCACACACAGAGCAGGCTGCAAGCCTCACAGAGGTCACACAGAGCGCTGGCCGCGCACAGGTCACACAGAGCTCTGGCCGTGCACAGGTCACACAGAGAGCAGGCCCCGCACAGGTCACACAGAGAGCAGGCCTCACACAGAGAGCAGGCCTCACACAGAGAGCAGGCCTCACACAGAGAGCAGGCCTCACACAGGTCACACAGAGAGCAGGCCTCACACAGGTCACACAGAGAGCAGGCCTCACATGCAACTTGACCAAAGCACAAGTTTAATGGCTTATTTTTGCTACTTTGGACCACATGGCCGAGTCGTCAGGAAAGGCTCAAGCCCTCCCGCAGAAGGATGTTGCATGACAGCAAGAGCCTGGAATGAACCTAAAATATTGTTCTAACCCATGTCACTGAGGGCCACTGAGCTGAAAGGCGTCCACAGAAAAGCTCATCACACTTTAGATACACATAAGTGAACAAGGCTTCTTTTTTAGGGATCTTAGCCAGCAGGCTGCTGCTCCTTAATCTGATGTAGACAGTGAGGGGCTTGACTGCAGAGAGATAAAGGCCCCCCACCCCCCAACAACAACACCTGTGAGTCACTCGCCACCCCTTTATTAGCACATCTGGATTCCTTAATGGCATCCAGCTGCAGACAAACGGGGCTGTTACGAGCAAGACTGCGCGGCTGCACACACAGACAGGAAAGGGGACATGGGTGCAGATATGAACGTACCGTACGCCATTTGTGCTTAAGGGCATGTAAGTAATATGTTATAAGCTGTCTAAACAGGCAAGCCTGCAACATGCTCCAGCCTTTGTGAGAAGGCAGTACCTAAGCACAGAGACGACAAAAGCAATTCCAAATCATGGCAAGTAAATAAGGTCAAATCCAAAAAATACAGTAAATGCATCTGGTAGAGGAATTTGAATGTCTGCCATAAGAAACATAAGGAGTATATAGTCAATTATGTTATTTTAAAAATGACAAATAAGGAGTATAGACTGTTATGTTCTTATTCTGATGGGGGGGGGGGGGCACTGAATGTTGGAGATGGCTGTGCAGATCCTGAGCTTAGAGGGTACCACTAGGAGCCCCCCTCCCCCCCCAAGGTCATCCAACAGGTCATGGTGAGATTTAAAGGCCCATAAGACACCAGCACTGCTCATGGAGGCCTCAGCTGGTGCACAGATGAGACCTGCCCCCTCCCTAATCCCCGAAGAGGAGTCAGCAGAGAGACAGGCGGATAAGGGATTCTGCCCTTCAGTCCCACCTTCTTCCAGGAAGAACAGGAAGGGCCTAAGGTTGCAGAACAAAGCAGGCCTTTCTCCCCCTGCTGGGCTCACCCCCAGCTCAGCCAAATGGGGGCCAGATAAATACAGAAATGAGTCCAAAAGGCTCCCGTGCCTTACTGCAAGCGCAGTGATGTAACTCCTGACAGGAGAAGAGTCAGTCATCTCGCGCCCACATGGGACAGCCGATAACACTCCAGAGTCTGGCTACTCCATGGAGCGTGATTAGCACTGATGTTGCGCGGTGAGCATGCCTGCAGATAACCAAAGGCTAACAGCGTGGGGGGGGGACAGACTGGAGGCCTGCTTACCTTAAAGTTCCCACTGGGTATCTGGGACCCTCGCCAGCATGTGGATATCCACAACACGACACTGTTCGGCACTCATGTGACATTCCCCAAATATCTGAGTATCACGAGTTTCGTGATCTACGCCCCTCCGGGGGAAGCCGAGGACAAAACATTAGTGTCCTGGATCATGTGACAAGGTGATAATGAGTCTGCGGGAGGCGGAAAAAGCATCACAGCTACAGCAGCAGGAGTCTTTTTTCCAGGACCCCCCCCCCGACCGGGACCCAGCTCGCCCACTGCACTAGATCCTTACAGCAGGTGCCTGGGGGAAGTCAAACGTAAAGCTGCATCCACCCAACTTCAAAGGCTTCGATGGGAAGATGACAGCTTCCATGTCTGCGGAAAACTTTTCCTACATCATTAGTTGACAACTAATACTATACTCTTAGTAATAATTAGGCCTAATATTTACTTGAATATTGAAAAATGCCTGCATAAAGAAGTACTCAACTTCACAGAATAGTAGTTTATTTAAGATAAGAGGACATGTTACTGTCCATCCTGAATGCACTTGGAGTAGTTTCCCTTTCAACACAAAGGCAAACAAAAGTGTAATGGGACACGCCCACCCCTCTGGGACACGCCCCTCAGGGTCAGTGTGGGCCAGGCACTGTGCCTTTAGAAACTCAATGTGTTTTTAGACAGCTTTTTCTCAAAACACCGCCGGTTGCACATATTTTGAAGGCGACGATGTGGATGTGGATCGATGTGCCTTACGTAATGGTTAATACTTATCACATGGAGAAAGAGCGCGGGGGAGTTAGCAGGATCATGGAAAAGCAGCAAAAGGCTATGACAGCTTGGATGGGGGGAGAAAAGGGTGAAAAAGAGGCAATCGGCCGGTAATAAAATGAGTCAGGAAGGAGGAGGAATGGGGGGGGGGGGGTCTGTCAGGTGACCCTTTGGCCTGGGGCCTCGTGTGGTTTCACCCTTTCAACTGATATTTGAAGGAGATGAAGTGATATAACATCCTGTGGATACATGGAGCTACAACCCTGTGTGCCCCACCCTAACCAGCGCACCACCTGTCATCATTCCCAGCATCGTGGGTAGAGTATGAGCGACCACTGAGGCCCTGCCCTGTCACACGCAGCATTGATCCGTACTGATGACTAAGTAATGGTCATCTCCATATGGAACTGGGAAGTGAAGACCAGATCGGGCACGTCATGCTGATGGTGTGTGTGGGGGTTTGGGGGGCTATTTTATTTTCCATCATTCCTTAGTCCTGAGGAGAGATAATATTGAATGACGCAGACATGGAACGCTGACGCCGCAGAGAACGGCTCACTACAGGGGGAGAAAAGGGAAAAAAAAAAAAAAAAAGATTCAATCGGCATGAAGATGAGGTCATGCCCTCGGCAGGGAGAAAGATATGCAGGAACAAAGGCCCTGGCGATTGTGCATTCAAGCACAAGACTCATAAACCTTCTGCTTTTGTAAAGGGTTGGCATACCCTGCTCTATACTTCAGCATCGTCAGGACGAGACTCTTTTGAAGTTCTGCACCTTGGAGCTGTAGCAAAGGAAAATGATTTTCTTCTGAAAACGTTTTTATTGATCATTTGGTACCATAAAGCCAATGTCCGCTCCGACAAGCCGTACACATGGAACCCAGCCAGAATATCTGCTGTACCGTCTGCTTCAAGCTTACAGACAACATACCGCAGTGTAGAAGAACAGGAAGAAAATTTAATCAAATTAATACCAGAACAGAAAGTCTGATTCAGCAGGTTTCAAGAGAGAAGAAATAACAGAATGTGATCACGGCTAAGGAAATGGACCCATATTTCATGGGGGTGAAAAACCCCCCTTTTGCGGAAAGGGGGGTCTTTCGCTTTCACCAAATTGGGCTGTTCATTCTCAGTGGTCCTGGAATCAGGAAATCACCCCCACTAATCCAAACAACTGACAGATCAGCTACGGTGAACCCATGTGGGAACAGGCACATTCCAAAGAACCATGTCTTTGCACACAATGGGAAAATGATGAAGGGTGACACTACACTCACAGGTGTTGTGGAAAGTACGGAGTGTGTGTGTGTGTGTGTGTGTGTGTGTGTGTGTGTGTGTGTGTGTGTGTGTGTGTGTGTGTGTGTATATATATATATATATATATGTGATTACTATGATTTCCTCATTTAAGGCAGAAACCTGACCACCTCTCATTCAAGGTTCTGCTGACACCACCTTAAATCCATCCTGCAGAAAGAACCGCAACTGCCATGGCAGTGTGGAAGGCCCAAAGGGAGCTGGCACCGTTAGGGTACCAACCAGCTAAGTTTGTATCCCCAGTGCGGTCATTAACGTTGCATTCTGTATTTGGAGTGTGTTACCCCGCGAATGAAATCCTTTTGTCTGTATCCACGGCTTCCATAGTCTGCTTTTATATCTGTCACAGCCAGCACAGAGAAGCAAAGTGTGTACTTGACTGATGATACCAGCGTGGCCACATTTCCTGGGCCTACCGGTTTGCACCCAATGAAAAACCAAAATGGAATACGAGCGCTCGTTTTCCGTTGTTTCTAGTTTGGATTTGAGCGCAAAATGGGAAATTGGAAAACGGCTCGTTATCCGTTTTTTTGAGTTTGGTTTTGGAAACCAATACTGAAAAAAACCCTCGTTTTTTGGTTTTGAATGGAAAAACGAATGAATAAATCATACATGGATTTGGATGGATCTCCATCAGCGTGCCAACCCAAGCAGGCGGGTCAGATGCCAATCGGGAGGCACACAGATCACTACCAGCACACAATGGACAGACGTTAAACACAAACAACAAAAAACAGGCACTGCCTCACAATACAAACATGCATGTTTGCCCAAGACACAGTGTTGCTTTCACTGCTGCGTCGGTCACAGGCTAATTCACACCAAAACAGAGCTCTTCAGGCTTCAATGTGAACCCCTGGCTAACACAATACAGAATCATACCGCAGAGGAAACAAAGTTGCACAGCAGCTATAGGGTCACATTCTAAGACCATTTTCTAGAAGGCACCGAACAGGAAGTCCTTCATTTTGATTAGTCAGTGGTAGCCATGGCCATGAGGCCTAGCAGTCTTTCACTTGATTTACTGGCACTGGCATGATTTAACGGGTGGCAATGGGCAGCTTCAGACCGACGCTCCCCAAAATGACTCCCAGGCACCATATAGCTTGGCTGGATGCGAACTCCAATGTGAACTTAAGAACGCAGACATACTTTTCATCATTACCGAGCCAGATCCTCCCCAAGAGATGCTTCACACGTACCTTTAGAACTGTAACTCTACCCACAGAACTATTACTATATACAGCACGAAGCACCAAACACTGAGGCGATGCAGATGGCAAATACAGCAACAAGGCACGCTTCAGCCTGCGGTCCGGCCAAACCTCGAGGAGCTGATGGGCTTCCCCCTCCTCTATAACTTGAGAAATACTTCAGACACACACTGGCAAGTCTCCATGGAATGTGGATGAAGGAGGCACTTGCCACTTCTGGGTCAAAGGACAAAGGGAAAAGCCTTAACTGGTCCAGAGGGCCACCGTCCCCCCACTGGAATGCGAGTGACCCTCTAAGCCTCGCTCGGACGGCTCTAGGATCATTGCTGCCAGTTCAAACCCGGCACTCAGGGACCGACAGCTCCTGCGTTTACAGAGGCAGCCATTAGGGGGCGGCGTGCTGGGTTCGGCAGGCCCCATGCCTGGCTCCCATGCCCTCATTGTAAATCGATGAAGCACACTGACGGGATATGCAGGCGGCCCCATACACGCCAGCGACAATAACGCCTGTTAGTAACAGGAGAAGCCCACGCTGGCTTGGCCAACCTCCGTCTTTAAACAAGTCTGACACGCAAGCCCCCCGCCCCCCCTCTGCCTTTTCACACCGACTGGCAACGTTTCAACTACAAACTCTTCAAAGCTCATATTGGAACCATTACCCACAATTCCAGGCGCAAATACTCAAGAAGAGTAGAAGGAAATTCAGCTTTATTTTGTAGGAGAAACAACATTGTTTACACACACACACAAAAATGGTCCCCACAACATCAAAATAGCAGGTTTTTAATCACATTATGGGGACATTAGGTCAACAAAATGTAATATATACATACTGCCCCCCCCCCCCCATTCTATAGAAGTAAACCATGTGCGATTTCCTAGACAAGAAAGAGGAGAACTCCACCTGAAAAAAATGCACCCGACTGGAGCGAAGGAAGGTGCACACACGTGATGCACAGCCATCCTGCTCTGCTGAACTCACTCCCCTGCCCTTGTATTCCGGCTACTGTTTTTGGGGCCTGCTGAACGGTAAGAGCCTGGACCACATCCACGGTACGTCGAATTAACAGCCCCTGGGAAAGGAGCCGCTCCTTCGGCTTTGTGGCACAGAGAGGCCGGAAGTCTGCAGGCTAGAGGCCCTGAATGAGGCCCAGCGCATGGTGAATCACTCAGGGTGCGGAGTGGACGGACAAGTCACACTGTGACTTTTACTCAGAGCATGACTGACTGCAGAGAAGCCGTGGCAGATTTCATGGCATGCTAATATCTGTTTTGGCTTTTATGTGATGACCAATACTTCATCCTTGCATGAGTAAGGAGCATAGTGAACAATTTAATCCAAGACAGCAATTTGATTACTTTTCCCGAACCCCTGGACAAACAAAAACCTTCTCTTTGGAACAGGCACTTTGCAGAAGGGTTCAGTAGCCAGTGACAGTCAAGGACAAGGCCCATACAATTCAAACCCCCTCCTCTGTCAGATACTAAAACCCACCTAAGGATGCCCAACGGCTCACACCACCAGAAATTAGATTTAAATTTAAAAAAAGTGCATAAGGCTGCCTTTTGCAATGCCTTAATCTTAATCAGGCCCCTCACACGTTACTGGGAGACAGAGTCACAAAGGACATTTACGTAAAGATTCGTAAAAAGACAGGAAAAGCCTTAAACATTTTACAAAGGGTTAGATGTTTTTTAAACTCATGTCTGTAAAAACTTCCTGGAATATTAAGGTAGTACACTGTGTTCTTAACAGTCACAAGACACAGTTGCTGCAGTCAGCACAAGAGTGATATAACAGAGAACAGTACAGGTGGAGGGGCTTAGACAAATCGTGGTGACCTGACACACCCTGCAGTGGCACTGGGAAAGTGACCGCGACAGGTGCAACCTGTAGTGTTAGTGTCTTTGAAAACTATCTGATGAAAATTATGAGGAGACAAATATATACAAGAACACATGCATTTATTTATTTAGCTACCCACAGGACAGGAACAGCAGCCTACAGGCGGTAGCCATGTAAATTCCCGAAGTTTCCAGACGGCAAATTTCCAGGCTTCGGAGTCACTACATCATTGCATCTTTCTTGTGCTGCACACATTTTGCTAGTTTCTTGCAGACTAGTTTCAGCCATTCTGGACAGCAGAATATATTCACGGAAGTCTGCCCCAAATTCTCTGTTAAGGGCCATCAGGTAAAACAAAAATTTGGAAACGTGTTAGATGGCTAACAGTGGCCTACGTAAAGCTTAAAAATTTGAACGTGGATTTTTGCTGTTGAGGATGAGAATATTATTAAATTTCATTAGAATAACCAAACAACCTGCCTGGTTTACCATGTAACTGTAGTGGTACATTAACATGCTTTCGAGTCTCACTGTGCTGGTAGCGTCCTAGCAGGTGCTACAAGCCCCTCCCCAGTAATTTGTGTTCAAACGAAAAGTACCTAGTCTGGAGTAGGTACTAACAAGGGATTCCAAAACTGCCTCTGAGGAGCTAGAAACGGGCCAAGTTCCTGCAATGTGAATGCGACAAAAGTTCCTGGTTCTGGAAAAAGGGTCTGAATCCAGAAAAAATCGTTTCTGTGGTAAAAAGAGTCCGTTAGTACCCACTCTTGTAAACAGAATACAATCAGCGCTGATCAGAGCAGCCAGTCCATTAGGACACCAACCACCTCACCACACCTCAAAAGTGTATCTTAAACAGACATCAGAATCATTCTGATAGGTAGGAAGAACACAGATATTCAGGCACAAAAGGCTCCTTCAAAATATTACAGAAGACATTTGCGGGAAGACACTGAAGGAAGAAGGGAAGTCCGACCAGGCCCACCTGGAGAAAACTCCAGAGAAAGCCAGCCCACAAGGCCGGCTCACCTTGCAAAAGCGGCCTCCTCTTCCGTCTTCATATCTTTGTAAGATAAGCCAAAGACTGAACTGGGGGACAAGGGATGCATTTTAATGTATGCTTACATGTGACCCCCGCCCCCCCCGGCTGGGGCTGTCTACACAAGTACATCAGGTGCTGTCTGCGGCCTGGCCCTGGTCACTGGGGAGGGGTCACGGATATTTTCCGTTCTTCGCTGCTGCTGCTGCAGCACAAGCCCTCATCAGTACACTTAATTTGCTCTTATCATTAATACACTCAAAATGACATATACCAAACAGTATTCTTTGCAAAAAGAGTATTACAGTACATAACCATATTTTAATAGCTGCTTTGGCCTAATAATGGCCCTTTATGAGTACATGGCTTGTAATCACCGCTTCTCCAGGGATGATCTTGTCTCCCCAGCTGGGTCTCACCAGGCTGCCCCCAGACCTTCAAATGAGGGCAACAGATTTAGGCGCCTTTTCGTTCAACTGTTGCGAGTTGGAACATTTTCACCAACTATTCAAACAGGTACAACAGCAGGGTACTTTCAAGGACTCAAAGCTGTGACCACCAGTGGACGTCTGTCTAGCTACACCCTTCAGACACAGGGCGAGGTCAACCAGAGACAGAACAATTCCATTTCCTCAGCATCTGTCCAGCAGGCGCATGATTCTGAATGCAGGGAGTCACACCCAAAACACGCACTGCTGATTAAAGCTCTCCTTTACTGGTTACATAAATCTTCTTCAGAAAACCAAAAAAGTCCAGACCAGACAGAAGCTGATGGTATCTAACAAGCCACTAGATCCTGAGGGCAGTGGCAGCCCTTCCAGTGTCTGCGTGGCTCTGGGCTCATTTTCATGGTGAACAGATGGCCCTGGCAATTCCGGGAACCCGGCGCCACTAAGGCTCTCGGCCTGAGCGCGAAGCCACAGCCCCTCAGCACCAATCCATACAGAGCAGTTACCTGCTAAAAACACGCAGCAGCTGTGATCCCATTTCTGGATGCCAGACAAAACCATCTTGTCAACTGTGACAAGCAGGCTATGGGGGCAGCTCTGACCCCACAGCGGTGCAGAGGAGGTGTGAAGACCCTGTCCCAGGATGCAGTCCCACTGCAGACACACACATGCGGGGGGGGGGGGGGGGGGGGGGAATA
>JAODKF010000116.1:229405-242556 GCA_026779585.1 Mormyrus proboscirostris
TGGTGTTCATTATAGACAATCCGTGACGAGCACAGAAGTCCAACAACGAAACACCACTCGGGTTCAGATCAGGGGGGGGGGAATTCGGCTTCAGCCACAGAGACAAACAGGCGTATTGCATTAGGACGGAAAGGCCAGCTCCGCAGGGAACGCCACGTGCTCTCGGTGCAGAGGAGTACTGCCAGACCCATCCACACACGGGGCCTCGCCAAGGCTGGGCGGGGCCCTTCCAGCATCGCCGGAAAGCCCGAAAGCGACACGCCGAAACAATCGGGCCCTGGCTCCTTGATGCTTGCATAACGTTGCATAACGATGCTTGCCGGCACTGTTTGGGGCACCAAGGGAGGGAGGCAGACACTGCAGGTCCAGCTGCCTACTGTCCGCGCCAGGCGTCTGCGCTATGGGATCACCTTGGCGTGCCAGGGATACGGCACTGGAGGATCAGTCAGTGAAGTCACTCCAGCAAGTCTCTTGCTCAGTGGTACTACAAGCACAGTTACTTCAACGCCCAAAGCAGTTATAGCACCCCCTACTGGACCAAACAGTCTACCACTCCCCCATCCAGTGTTTCTCAAAGCACTGAAAACATCACAGACTGTAGCTAAGGAGAGGAAGACAATAATCCAGTCATTCAATTTTTTGCCATTAAAAAATGTATTTTACTTCCCAACACTGAAGCTGTCCCAACACACCTGTTCCAAAGTTACTTAATGTCAGCAAGATAGAAAACTGATAAATCATAAGGGATTAAGACTGCCCTGTACTGGCTGTGTCCTTAGACAAAAAAAGGGGAGTCTCACTACTGAACACAGAACGTTACTCATGAGCATAGTAAACACTCACAGCAGTAACACTGTTACTACCTGCTTCTACCCCAACACAGGCGTAACCTGTCAGTTGTCCAGCTTCACTGCAGGATGGAACAAAAAGCCCCCAGGTCCAATAAAAAGCTTTGCCGGTCAGGAGCCTTCCGAAGAAGGCCAGTCCCCCTTCCCATCCACGTGCACCTCCTCATCACCTGATAGAACATCTGCCTAGTTCTGGCATTACATAATCACCACTTTGGAAAGCAGGGTCTACCGTCGGTTCAGACTGTTTCCCTAGAACATTTCCAGTAAATGTTCCTCGCTGGCTAGGAAGCCTGTCAGCACGACCATACGTCTTCGGTGACTACTGTACCAGTGGAATGCGCACAGAGGAATCAAAGGCTTTTACAAGGATGTCTGCGCACAGTCCTGAGGTTTGAAGCACTCACTGATAAGCTCAGCCGGCCCACACACACAGCAAACAGAGCTTTAACACTGACTAGTGTGATTTTACTGGGGATCACAGTCCTTTACGGGTTAAATACACACAGCAAGTACAGCGTTAATACATTACCCGACCTCTTTCCTAGAGGCAGAACATTTCAAAGGGTTAAATAGCCAGAGTAAAGCTAGTTTTCCCTGGGGTTGGGGGGGAATTCTGCCCCCCCCCGAAGTTCACCCCATTGAAATCTTTAAAAACACCTGATGGCATGAGAGAATAGCCAACAGACTGACTGACAGGAAGACTGGGGGAGGGAATGAGTGAGGGAGCGAGGGAGGGGGTGAGTGAATGAGGGGAGGGATGGAGAGAAATGGGGGTGGGAGGGCCTGAAGCCAAAAGGGGGGAGCAGTCACGTTTGAGCCCAACTGGGAGGGGGAGGGCACATGTGTAAAAATATTTAAGATGCCACCGGGACAGGTTTCAGGACCAGACAGGGAACGAAGACTGAGAATAGCACTGGTCAGAGAACCACTGCATCCACAGCAAGACACCCAAAAGACGGCGGAACATCGACAGGCACCGAGCTCCCACCAGAGAGAGCGCTAGCGACTCGCACACCGCCGCAGAGAAAAAGCCACCCGATCCCGAATCCGAAAACGTCTCCACGCTCCTAAACGATGATGTGGCAGATGACCATGCTGAACATGCTGACCCTGGGTGTGACACTGGCGCTGCTGGGACAGAGCGCCGGCGCCCAGAGGGAGCCACGCAGGAGGGCGGCCCCCGCGGCCAAGGCTGCCTGCTGTGAGGATGTGCGGGCGCTGAAGGTGCAGCTCGCCAACGTCAGCAGCCTGCTGGAGGAGCTGTGGCGGAAGCAGGAGACGGAGGCGCGTGGCCTGAGCCGGCAGATGCTGGAGCTGGAACGCCGCAGCCAGAATCAGGAGGCTCGCGTCACTGAGGCCGAGGGCAAGTACTCAGAGATCAACAACCGCGTGGAGATCATGCAGCTGCAGGCGGCACAAGCCGTCACGCACACCAGTGCAGGTAAGGGGGCTGCCGGCCGCAGCTCAGGCCCGCGATGGCGTCAGGCAGCATGCGCTAAGCAGCAAGGCTAAGGACCGCGATGGCGTCAGGCAGCATGTGTTAAGCAGAAGGGCTTTGTTCACTTAGTCAGAATTGTCATTTTTTTCCTCAGCATCTCCTGATTACTCTGTCTACTTATAATTGAATTTTTACACATAGTATATGTATATTCTGTGGAGTCTGAGCTTCGCCATCTCGTCTATACTTGTATATGGAGAGATGACAATAAAAGTTCACTTTGACTCCAACTGCGATGGCGTCAGGCAACTTCGCGTTAAGCGGCAGGGCTCAGCAGCATTTAGTGATACCTTTAAAAAAATCTCATACCGATTAGGCATTACCGTAGCTCACTATGCACACAGCGACCGGGAGTTCGGGGTTAAACCCCACAGTTCGAGGTTCTTTGTCCATAGTGTGATTCCCTGGTGCCAGGCAACTGTCACTGCACCGAGGTGCAGTATTCCAACAAGAAGTGACAAAGTGACAGAGGAGTGTCTGAAGACAGGGACGGTGACGGTGGCACTCGCCAGACCATCAGGGGTTTTCCCATCCCAGGAGGAAAAATGTATTTTGCTCGTTGAAAATCAGACTGTGAATAGCAGTCAACCAGGGCGTCTAATATTTTGCCACCTTAAGTAAAGCCGTATGAATTCTCCAGTGAAACATAATGAGTCAGCGGACAATATTTCTTTAATTACACATATGTGCACACCACATGGCTACACAATGTGGGGGGGGGGCTCATCTGTTTGCTGAGAGCAAGTAACCACTCGTGATAACGGGAACGATTTGCGTGAACTGGGGGGGGGAGGGGTGAGTAGTTTCTTTAAACTAATAAAAAGAGCACCAAGCTTCAATGGAAGGTCTAGGCAAGATGAAACCGCAAGGAGCTCTAAAGGCCCCGCCCCCAGGACAGCTGGCCCAAATACAAATGACCTCACGTCACTCCCCATGTGGCAGCCGCATAGGGTCCGGGGATCGCCACGGCAATAGAAAGAGCTATGATCCAACACTCCGAAGGCAACCTTGAAAAACACATAATTAATCAAACACACACAAGCCATTTCTAAATGACGTCATGCTGCTATACTGCAGCATTGTGAAACAATGGCAACTTTTCCACAGATGAGCTCAATGATGGAAATTAAAAAAGGGGAAAAAGAATAAAATATCTACTTAAAAAAACAACACTCTTATCCAGTCCATGACAAGATGTGCATTACCGACTGAAAATGAAAAATTTAGGAAGCTTTAAGAAAGCGGAGCATTCTAGGACAGATGGATTTGCAGCGAAAAGACGCAACAGAATCGTTGGGAGATATACTAGAGCAGGGGTGTCAAACTAGTCCTGGGGGGCCGGAGCACTGCACATTTTTGGGTTTCCCCTCATTTAACACACCTGATTCACCTCATTGTGCTAATTACCACACAGGTCTTCAGCTGAATCATTTGTGGTGGAACAGGGAAAGAACTAAGCTACACAGGGCTCCGGCCCCCCAGGACTGGAGTGTGACACCCCATGTACTAGACAGTAATCAAGTAGAGTGCCTTTCAGATGTCACCCATGACTAGAGGCCAAGCCAGAGGCACTGAACACCTATAATCCTCAGGGTGCAGGAGAGGATGTGCGTTAAGGCCCCCGGGACACGCTGACTGGGGGACTCTAACAGTTACACCCTGGGATAGGGCCGCCTTTCCTTCCTTTGAACACCAAGGAGCCTGTTGTGACACCTGTATGAGAGGGGGCGCTAAGCCTGTTCCAGAGCTCCCTTCTCTCTGTAGTGGCTCAGATAAGCCCGCCCCCTTTGTGATGTCACCTGCCACTGCCCACAGAGGAGCCCTGGCGTGGCGATAAGCGTCATGACTGATACACGACTCGCTACCGCCATGCTCTCTTCCAGAGGCCATCTACGACTGTGCCTCGCTGTACACCAGGAACTACAAGATCTCGGGCCAGTACAAGCTGCCGGCTGACGAGTTCATGGGCACACCAGAGCTGGAGGTGAGCCCCGGTCCGATCAGTACCACGAGCAGGCCTCCTCTGGGCTCAAGGAGGCAATACAGAGAGGTTTTCCATTAATGTGAGCCGTGGCCATCCCCTGACCCTCCCCCCATGACCTGCTGCATGCCCATGCTGCCGTTTCAGGTTTACTGCGACATGGAGAGCAACGGCGGAGGCTGGACTGTTATCCAGAGGCGCAAGGTGGGCCTGACATCCTTCGACCGCGACTGGAAGCAGTACAAGCGCGGCTTCGGTGCCATCCGCGGCGACTTCTGGCTGGGCAACGACAACATCTTCCGGCTGACTCGCCAGCCCACCGTGCTGCTCATCGAGATGGAGGTGGTCTACCCTTCCCTTCTTCCCCAATAGGTTCACCTTTGCAATAACCAAAAGCAGAGAGTGACCCTGTCTGTGTGTGCAGGACTGGGAGGGCGAGGTCCGGTACGCTCAGTACCAGCACTTCACCCTCAGCAACGAGCTGAACAGCTACCGGCTGCACATCGCCGGCTACAGTGGCAACGCTGGACAAGACTCTCTGCGGTACCACAACAACACCAACTTCAGTGCCAAAGACAAGGACAATGACAAGTGTGTGGACAACTGTGCCCAGCTGCGCAAAGGTAAGATGGTGCAGGATCGGGTCGTCACTCCCTCGTGACCTCACAAGATAATGCATCTCTGCATCCTCAGGGCGATTAATGGCCATCCATTAATGACCAGAACCACTGTAGGCCTATGGGTAGCTATGGAAACTGCATCAGGACATATCTGTGTTCTCTCCTTACCAGGGGGCTACTGGTACAACTGTTGCACGGATTCCAACCTGAACGGCGAGTACTATCGCTACGGGGAGCACAGAACAGGCACGAATGGCATCACTTGGTATGGCTGGCATGGACCCAACTACTCACTGAAGAGGGTCGAGATGAAGATCAGGCCCCAGAACTTCCAGCCATAGACTAAACTATGAAGACGATCTGGCAAAATTTACAGCAAATCTAGACTGGAAGGGAAGGCAGAAAATGAATAAATCACTCACACAACTCTTTCAATATTTTCATATTTTTCTGTAATGTGGTTTTGTAAATTGTAGTGTAATTGAATGTATTTATCTTTTGCAAAAAAAAAGTTTGTCTTCGGCAGTCAAATGACAGACTGAAGACAATGCAGATGTGTGACTGCTTCATGTCTGCAGGCCCAGATGTTTGTGGCCTCTCACATCCGGGCCAGATTTACAAACTGGGCACTTCAGCGCGGCTTCACTGGCAGTCCACAGTATGAGACAACTGGCATTATTTATCAATTCCAGCCATGAGCACCAAATTTACAGCACAGAGCTCAGCCATCAAACAGCCAATGTAAACATCCTGACAAATCCAGCCAGAACCGTATCAGACAGCCACACTGTGATGAAAACCATAAGAGACCATAAGAACAGCCAGAGTGCACTGCAGTTTGGATATTTTTTTCCTAAATGAAATTGTAATTTGTAAAATGTGTACAGCTTTATAACGTATTATTCTGTTTGAATAAAAACTTTTGTATTTTTAACGACGTGTCTGTTTCTTATAAGCATCAAGCTGTGCTATCGAGCTCTGGTCTGAATCCTAACAGAGCGACGGGCATTTCAGTGAGTTTAGGAACCAGATCGGAACAAAAGCTTCACCAATACTTACTGCCCCCCACCCCCAGTTTTAGCAAATAAAGAGCAGGGCCTCACGCTTGACCCCTGACCCAGTGTGGCCCCGCTGTCTCTATGCAGCACTGTGTGAATGGCGACGCCCCTGCTTCACACAGGAGAGGGCGGCACCGTCAGCCAGGGTGGCCCGGAAACACCATGGCCCAGAGACCGTCCCCAAGCTCAGGGCTGTGGTGGGGACACGCCCCTCTTTTGTCGGCAGTCTGTGGGATGTTTCAGAAATGCCTGAAGGGCATTCAAATGACTCACAGCTGGACCCAACAAAAATGCAAAAACATCCACCAAATAACAAGCGTTCAATATTCATTAAACGCTAAAGCGGCCTCGTTCCTGCGCCATGAGTAGAGAACATGAAATGAGCACTAATTCACTGGTTTTGGCTCATTCACACCCTGTGCAAAGGAAAGAACAGCCTCTGAACTGAGCTCAGCCCAAGAACCAGACCCCATTCAAGGCCAGAGAACCAGAGACGTGCGAAGGGCTTTCAGGGTGAGAAGAGAAGGGAATGTTGTCGGTGCCGAGGACAGCGTAGCGGGTCTGTACTGACGTGACCTCATCGTGACCTCATCGTGACCTCATCGTGACCCCGCTGGGCAGCACACTGGCGTGTCTCCCGTGGTACCCAGCTAAAAAGGGCAGCCGATTAGAGATTCAGTCCGGATTTACCGTGCGATGCCCAAGCGAACATGCCAATTACAGCCACCATGCAAGAGCTGCTGTGGTCACTTTAAAAGGAGCTTCAAAGCAGCAACTAACCAATAGGCCATAAAGGGCTGTTCCTCCAGCATCTTAACGGGCCGTTCCGGGTCAGGTCTGGCAGAAACACCATGTGCCAAGCCCGCTGAGATCAAGCCCGTCAGCCGCATCTGAAGAAGCCATTTTACGGCATGATATTACGTTTCAGACAGACGGTTCTGAAACAGGGCCCAAATGATTGGAAAGCTGAGCAGAGAGGCAGAGCTCAAAAGAAAGGCACAAATGTGAACCATGAGGCGTCACGGGTGGCCGGTCGCTCAGCGGTTAAGAGCTGGGGCTGCAGCATGACGCCTCTGAGCGGCGTGGTCCGGCCGCTTCACCCCGATACCTGATTACTCCTCACAGGAGCAACACAAATAAAAAACACAAAGCTGAAATTCTGTCTGAATCATAAGGCCTAAAAACACCCAAGGGGTCCAGCAGGCTGCACCTTCAGATAGCACAGAGCTTTTGCTTAGCGCGGGAAGGCTACGTAAATAAAGCCGTTACTGTGGATTTTAAAATCCAAAGGGAGGCCATCACTTGCCATAGACCCATCCTAGGATCATAGCTTGTTTGTGATGTCTGTGTCCCACAACTTGTGTTCTGCAACCTTGGCAGGAATAAAAATGTTGCCTTAAAGCTGCACCATCTTTCAGTCCTGGGGGCAATAGTCAGGGGTCTCGAGCCCACATTAGAGAAGTGAAGCAGACAGACACAGATGTGTGATCCTGGAGCACAGTCCTACCAACAGGGCCGTCTGCGTACTCCTGTTTCACTGAAACAGCGTTTCCCAATCCGGCCCTCAGGGACCAACGGATGGGCCATGTTTTTGCTCCCTCCCAGGTCCTGGCAAAAATGTGGGCTGTCTGGGAGGAAGCAAAATCCCTGAGGACTGCGTTGGGATTCTGGGGGGATTATCATCATAATACAGCTCCCTCTGCAACACAGGAAGAGCTGTGTAGCCCAAATGCTCTCATATGACGTCCCGTGGCGTCCTGTCTGCTCTGGGATCCGGGCCATCCACACGCTTTCCTGGATTTTTAGCAGCTCTAAGGTCAGTTAAACATCGACCCATCTCCATTTAACAGCTAAGGAGCGGAAGGAAAGAGACGAAGTTTGATGGACCCACTGATGCATCTTCACTTTAAGAAACCGCACTTCACTTTATGACTGTAGAACAGAAAGAAGAATCCTGAACCAAAACCTCAAGCCAAGCCAATGCACCTATAGACCAGGTAATAGTCCACAAAGACTCAAACACTATTGATGTTTACTTATAAATCATAAATATCACAGTATCTACAACTAATGAGCATTTACTAATTTCTGTTGTCCGACAAAGTTCCATAAGCAGGTCTAATGACCCAAGCAGCTGTAATGAAACAACATAAGTCAGCTGTACAGTTTTAATCTGGCATAATTAATGGCTGGTGTGGATGAACCATTTAGGCTGGGCAACACCCCATAAGCCCACGTCGGTCCAATTCTCTAGCGTCTTCAAACAAATTAGCGGAATTTACTATCTAATCTCTCTTTTAATATGGCCCTCACTGATAAGTCTATGTAAGGTTTCCCTTATGTCAGATGCATTTTGGGGGCAGCGTGGTGCTGAAGTGGTTGGTACCTCATAGGCCGGGTTTGCAGTTTCTGCCCGTGTCGATATGGGATTTCCTGCAGGTCCTCTGGCCTCCTTCATCCCCCTCCACATGATTAATTGCCAAATTTGCCGTAGTGAGAGCGCTGTGTGAGCCCTGTGAGGGATCAGTGCCCCACCCGCGGTTACTCCCTGCCCGTAGTGCCAGCAGTGCCTGGCATAGGCTCTGGACCGTACACCAGAGAAGTGGGTACAGAAAATGGAGGGAGACACACGTCTGAATTTGTGCGAGCCACCAATCAGCTCGGTTTCCATCCGATGTTATGCCACATATACAGCACAATTAAACCCCTATCCAGCACAAGACAGGGCAGCAGGCTCAGTGTGATGATGACTGTTCTATAACCGGGGGGGGGTGGGAATTTCGCTTGGGACAGTAACGAGGAAGCAGAAAGACGGTGCTAGGCGGCCCCTCTCCTGTAGAACGCCATGTTGGCTGTGGTGGGTCTTGTGTAGGTGTGTCAGCATGATGCTCAGCGGGTTTAGCTGATCATGTAAGACTGAACGGCAGGCAGCGGCTCCAAGGCCAGACGTTAATGTTGTCAATGATCAGCTCCTCTCCTCCCTTAGTATACAGAAAGATGCATAGAGGGACATGTGGGTTATACGGCTGTTTTTTGATAGAGGCCTTCCAGGTGCTGTTGCCCAGCGACACTTAATCCCCTAAATTGGGCCCTGATTAATGCAGGATACTACAGAATCCATAACATCTTAAGATGTGTATGCTGTGCACCGATGACTCACAACACCAATACAAAAATATCTAATTTTGAATAAAGAGAACAAAAACGGAATAATTTCCCTTGAATTCAGTGATCCTGCAGTAATGGGATGTATGACACATTAGTTTTTCAGCCATGACATAAATATTTCCCTAAGGGGCCTATTTATTTTAATTTAAGACACTTTGAAAAAATAAAAATAAATGAATAAAATGGTCAGCTGACCGACTGGTGGTTCGGGCAGAAGTTCAACACGGGCTTTTCAGCACCGTGGCCAGACGAACCGGTCCCAGCCAGTACAGGTCAGGCCGTTGTAGGAAGTCCTGGAGAGGCGGGGCGGGGCGGGGCGGGGTCACAGCACCCCTGGCTGGCTCTGGTTAAACCCCACGGCAAAGTGAAAACAGGCTCCCCTGCCCCCAAGGACATGGCAGCCAGGTGCAAAGAGCATGCAAGCAGCTGAGGTTGCTTGCAATTAGCGGCCTGGAGAATAGAGCCAGTGACACAGAGGAGAGCCTGACGATGCAAGAGGACAGGAGGGTGAGGGTGGAGGGAAGCGCCCACGCACAAACAGTCAGCTACCTCACAGGCGACACCCAATTCAGGATGTGGGGCATCAGTCGATTATCAACTTCTAAGCAGCGAGAATCATAAGCATCAAAGCTTGGGTGACCGTCAGGACACGCTTTGCTAAACACTCACCACATACTTTACTAACAGACTCTGAATAGATGCCACTGAAATTCAATTCGTTTAACGGGGCAGCACGATATATCATTTCAGCACTGTCATCGGCATGTGCAACTGTGCAATAATCACGCCACAGTAAGGGAAATCTTCTCTGTGACGTTAAGTGTTTGTCTAGCACCCTGCGCCAGGCCAGTGACAGTCAACACGTCAACTTGAGGATGTAGCAGAAGCAGCAGATGGGTCACCGCTGGGTTGGCATTGGCCGGTGCCGTACGCCCTCTGAGAAATAGCAAATATGTCCACTTCATTTCATTTACAGTGCTGGAAGACACTGATGCGCAGAGGGAATTACCATCATCACTGAGTATTACGGTCCATTCTGGGAAATATGTACAAAGCAGTTTCATAGAGGAGAGTTCATGACACGGCACAGCCTTAGCAGGAAGAGCGCTGCTCTAGCCAGACTCAAAATGGCAGGTTACTTAGGATAAAACCTGTTTTTAAATGACCGAGTTCAGAATTTTATCACTATTATCCTGATGATCGTCAACACCCTCATTGGGGCTGAAGGATTGCTGGACTTGCTGGAGGGTGATGAATAGGAAGTCAGCGAGCAGGAAACGTGGCTCTGCATGGCTATGCGATCTTCAGAGCAAACTGGCAGCCTAAACATCCCATTAAATTTGTCCTCACGCAAAGTGTCTGCTTTCGGGCACTGTTTACAGCCTCCTTCATCCCCATTCCAGGAAGTGACACCGGCCCGATCCGTCCTTGCAAGCTATCACATGTCGAGCGGTTGTCTTCCAGAGCCTTCAAGTGACATTCCTTCTCCATACCCACCGAGTGAAAAGAGAGGCCCAGCACCAAGAGCGAGTCTGCTATGAGAAGGGGGACCTCAGCAGATTAACTCACTCTTTGCCTCGAGCAAGCACAGTGCATTCCGTCGTACCAACCAAGACGCCTCACCTTTGGACCTTAAAGCCCAGAGGAAAACCCTTTAGGCCGACAAACAAACTTCAGATGGGCAGTCTGCTCCCTGACGTACCCGTCTTCTCACCAATCTCCCAACCACCACACCACCTTCTCCCCGACCATATGAGCATGACCAGGGTCCTCCTCCTCGAACCGGGAGACAGGAGCACAGGCAAAGCCGAGCGGGTGCTGGGATGGGGCCCCTACCTGATGAGGGACTCCAGAATGAGGGGCGAGGGGCCCTTCTGGAACTCCAGCTCCTTGTAGTGCAAGGCCTTGGCGTAGGCGCGGCACTTGGCGGCTCGTTCACCCAGCAGCACGATGCCATTGTCGTCTCTCAGGGGGAGGGGGCCCTGCAGACGGGCAAAAGCAGTGTCACCATGGCGCCCGATACCCACGGCGTGAGACAGAACTGTCCTCTCTAGGGTGGAAAACCTCCTCAGAAAAGTGCCACGAGACGACTTTGCAAAATGAAAACGAGTGCTGTATCTGTGACCCACAATTACAGCATAGCAGCGCTAAAGAACCCAGTTCTGGTGGGAATGATCCAGCTGGTCATAAACTTTAAGAGTCTGGTTGAATTATTGCTCATTAACCGGTGACCGTCATCACAAACATGTGATTTTGGGTCATGTGGACCAGTAGCTAGGAAAGGGCTCCCTACCTTAGCCTAACACCCTTCAAATGGAAAACACCCTCTTCTGTACTATGCCCACAGCAGTGACCTTCTCACTGGTCTCATTAACCAAACTACTCTGGAAGGAAGGAGAGACCTAGAAGCCTCAACCGACACACATAAAAACTAAATAATGGCTGGGAAGTGACATCATTGCCGCTCGATGTTCCATTACATCCCCGTAGAAAGCGACCGACAAGGCAGAGTGTGAGGATTCGGGGAAAAGCATGGCAACCAAGGCAGCAGAAAGACGCAGAGGCACGAGAAACGGAGCCCGGGTGCAGCACGAGGAGCTGGGTTCGTGTGCCCAAGTGTGAACGTGTGCACGTGTAAGAGTGGCCACACCTTGTCACTGTGCTCCATGAACTCGGCCAGGTTCAGCAGGGTCTGCGTGACCTCGGCGATGTCCTGCGAGGTGAGAGCGAGCTCGATGCTGCGGATCAGCTCGTCCTGCTGGTCCTCGCTCAGCTCCGACCAGCAGGACAGGAAGGCGGCGTTGAACAAGTCCCTGGGGGGGGGGGAGGTTATGCATTGCTACACAAAGGCGGGGACCGCGAGTCCACCATGGCGCCAAATCCAATCGGCACTGAGACGCGAGGGGATTCGGGCAATTAAACCCGCTTCAACGTTAATGGGAAGAACAGGAAAAAAAAAAAACTCCATTTGTGTTTAAAGCGAAAGACAGCAGATGGGGTTACGTTCATTACTAAAATAACTGGGAGGGGGGGCCTGAGGAGGAAGACGAACAGTCCTGACAGCTTAATTATCAAAGTCGCTAAAGATGTATGGGTTTATCAGTCACCCTGCCCCCAGGGAGCAGGGACCATTACCAGGAGCATGACGTGAAGATCCCGCCCAGGCGCTGAGAAGCCGATCATACCAGCATGTTACTCGACACCTCAAACCACACCCCCCAGCCATTCCCCTCCCCCACAAGACCCACGCCTGCAGCCACCGCTCCCCCAGATCCACTGGACCCACCATCTAATAGCCATGGCCCTAATGGCTGCGCCAACCCAGTGGGATAACAGCGATCTGGAGCATATCCCACAATCCACTGCAAGTACGACCGTAACACACCCCGAATGGAACAACAGTTCATTGCAGCCAACTGTAATGAGTTCCCTATCATTAACCTGCAGTAAGTGACAAATAACAGCATTTATTACTGTAAACTTTTTCGATTTATATAAACCATTTATACAAAGCGAATCTGGACAGAAAATAAAGATTTCAAAGGACTGCTGATGTGGGGGATTTGGTCTCTCCACCTTATGATGGATCGTTAATGCGTTTGTGTGCACTCAGAGCCTCTCACTGTGCCTTACATGGCACAAGTAGAATCACTGGTAGCAATTAAAGAACAGAGAAAAAAAGACTGCTTTCACATGACATATACAGGCCCATATTTAATCTCTGTGAAATGCTGCCCCCAGGTGGTGACACGTGGAATGCCATGCCCCAGTCCCCAGGAATAGAGCCTTGTTGCATGTGGCATACCTGAAAGAACCGCCCCCTGGGTCGTTCAGCTTGTTTTTCTGATTGGCTGAGCCTTGGACAACAAAGGTAGCAGCACTTTTGTTTGCCTGGATTGCTGGCCCCTTTAATATTGCACCTAAGTGAGAAATGTGAAAATTAAAAAAAAAAAAAAAAAAAAAAATTATAACAAC
>JAODKF010000116.1:247684-273125 GCA_026779585.1 Mormyrus proboscirostris
GCCCCCAGTACTGACCGGCGCGCCTGCAGGGGCACGTCTGTGGCATCAAACAGCTTCACGATGGGCGGCAGCAGCAGGTGGAGGTAGTCGTCCAGATTAGCACCAAACAGCTGGATGGCGTTCAGGAGCTGGGGGGGGGGGGATTTGGTGAGAGGCAACTGAACTGCACAGATGCCCCTTTGGGAGGCTCCATTTTTATTTTAATGATGACTGACTAACTGACATGGACTAACAGGCAGAGGCAGAGGTAGAGAGACAGACAGGCAGAGGCAGAGAAAGAGACAGACAGAGTCCCCACCACCACAGGGTGACTTGTGTAGTCTGATGCCACTGCACCAACACACCACCCCGGTAAAAATGCACTGAGGGGTGACCTGTACAAGCCGAAGGAGCTCAGGCCCCTCAGGAAGCAGAGGCACCTTTGCCCGTCGGAGTGCTCCACTCTAGTCTGTCACCCAAGTGCACCCCGAGGCCCTTGGGATACTCTCACTGCTGGGAAGGTGAGATTCTCACCATGGAGAAACAGTCAAGTCCCCCTAACCCCATACTGTAAAAGCCCCCCGAACCAGCAGAGAGTGCACTGCTCATACTTCCCTAAGGTGACAGACAGCCATCACGAAGGACACCACACATGGGCTGACAGTTACAGGTGACAGCAGGGCCCGCGGGGGAGATCAGGACTTTGGGGTTACAGAGCTCCAGGTTATTTTGCCTGTGGGAGCCGGAGTTTCCTGCTGGCCGCAGTTTACCTGAACATCTTGTTAAACACCGGAGTTTGAGTTGTTTTTTCCCTTTTGGGCGTCCAATTTTTTATTTTTTTTTTCTTTGGGGGGGGGGGGGGGGTTTAACACGTTACACAGGATGTGTGAAATACAGGCACAAAGATGTGACACTATGATCAGACCATGACAGCAGAATTCAGACACCTCTTTGAAGCACCGACTCCCCCCCCCGCCAAATGACAGCTCTGCGCTCTCTTTTGAAGCACAAAGCCAAAATTTTCCTCTTTTTTTATGAGGCCACCTGGGTCCAAACACCGGCTGGCAATCCCAGAATTTATGGATGAGTTTGGACATCTTAATCTTTGCAGACAAATATGGGCTTAAAAAATATGTCCAAATTATTAGTTATTACTTCAGGTTTTTTTTTTTTATGAGGCACTATAATGAATAGCATTTCCACATGGAGAAGAGCAGACACACAGTCAGACAGCAAGGAAAATAAATACACTGGAAGGTCGTTTCTGTTTCTAATCGGAAAAATGGAATTCGGGTCTGGACATGGACATGGCTGTATTTCCAGTAATACCGATGTTAAAGAGGGTCTCCTGTCCGTGGTTACCAAAGGCAAGCGACTTTCATTGCTCTAATCCTTCGCAGCATCTCCCAGAAGCCTCTGCTCTAAAGAATGTTGGACAGGGAGCAGGTTTTTTTTGATCACTGCATGAGTGTCATGTTTTGCCGAGTGACAGTCGTCTCGGACGTGTTCCAGGTCCCTGCTGCTGAGATGGACACGTGAGGGATGAGTTTTACCTTGCAACCCAATTATCGGTATCGGATCTGCTTACCATTTTAAACTGAAAATGCTTCAGCGTTTGTTTTAGAAAAGCAAAGAAATGTGTTTCCAATAAGGACACTTTGCACTAAATCATTACAACAATAAAGCCAAAGGCTGGATTTAAAGCACAATATTTAGTATTTATATTTATAGTACGAATCAGGCAGTTACAGTAGGTTGGTGCTTTAACGTCATGATGTAAAACTGAAGAGAAGCTTGTTTGCTGTTCACATAATGTACATCATGATTTACTATGTGCTAATTTACACTTTAGTGAGTTTAGTGAAAATCATAATGTCATGTTAGCATCAAATGCTGAGGAATTAGTATTAGCTTGCATAAATTATGAATCCATTCTATTCAGCTGTTCTATAGTACAATTTTAAGTAAGAGGTTGGAAATTTTCAAGTTGTGCGATACTATTAATAATGAATAAATGATACTACTAATAATGAATAATATACAGAATATGTCCTTTTTTCCCTTCAGAAAATCCATGTGCAGAACATTGGTATCTCCGTGCATTTTAACCAATCAGAGGGCAGTAATGCAACCAGTGGATGCGAGTTAACAAACCAAACAAAACTTAAATAATGAGGTGGTTTTTCAGGGGGCTGGAACAAAAACCCCCGTCTTTGGGGACCCCCAGACAGTCCACATTTTTGCTCCCTCCCAGCTTCCACCCAGACAGGAGACATTTTTTCTCCAACCAAACTCTGTCAGACAGTCCACTGAGAGAAAGTAAAAATGTGTGTCCCCAAGGTCCAGACAGTCCCTGAGTGACCCCGAGGAACCCAGGCCAAGCTGACAGCCTCATCGCCTCTTACCTTGATGGTGACGCTGCGTCCGGCGCTGCTGTCATGCATGAAGACCCGCAGCATGTGGGGGATGAGCTGGGGCAGGTAGAGCTTGAACTCCCCACCCAGAGCCACCACGATCTGCTCGATCAGCAGGATGATGGTGTTCTGCATGGGGTTGTTGGGTGTCCAGTATTCCTGCAATCAAAGGCAAGTCGGTGAGCCGAGGAAATGTGCCAAAGCCAGCAGCCCATTTGGGGAAACCAGAGGCCCGTGTTCATTCTGCTCTATCATTTGGGGAAACCAGAGGCCCGTGTTCATTCTGCTCTATCATTTGGGGAAACCAGAGGCCCGTGTTCATTCTGCTCTATCACAAACACAGGGCTGGTTTCGGTTCTCAGAGGAAATGAGGCTCACTGGCAAATCACTTAAAACTGAGGCTTGATTCACAGTCATTCTTTGAGGTTTACACCACTGCGCAGGGAGAGGAGCAGCAGGTCAAATCGTCAAGAGGGGAGAGGGGCTTCCGGAAAGCCGCCTTTAAACGCCCTGACAGCATCACGCCGCCTGGCCATAGCACCAATACAGGAAGAGGGGCTCAGTGCTGATATCACTCAACACTACCTAACACCACAGAGGTGGAACAGAGCGCGTCACTATGAAAACAGCGCAGGTCTGCTCAGGCATACGGGCTACTCAACTTAAATCATGTCCACCATTAAAAAAAAAAAAAAAAACACAACAACAGTGAATTACAGAGATGAAACTAAGATTGACAAATGATAATCTCAGCAACCTAAACATAACCCTGGATGAGATGGGTCACACCCAGGGTTCTCGCAGTGACCTTGAAGGAGCACCTGACAAAGGCCTGGTGGTAAAGCGAAGTGTAACATGAGCAAGAGAAGAACCTCCCACTCAGTCTCAGGGCAGGCCTGCTGTCAGCGGCCATGGGGGCTCTCTGGACTGTTCAGCCCGCTGGCCAGCTTGCCCGTCTCTGCTTTCCCACTGCGGAACGGGGACTCTCTCAGCGAGGGACAGGAGCCAGGGCTATTTTATATGCCTGCCGTCTCCGATGGCCGTTCCTGCTCCCATCTGGAGCAGCGTGGCAGACGGACTGCAAAACAAAGGCCCCTTTGTCTCGCTCTTGAAGTCTCACGTTTCCTCGAGTTTCCCCTCCGCGCTCGACGGTACTGTAAATCAGTACGGGCTTTAGTTCGTTCCTTCCACAGATCAGAACATTACTGCTGCCCAGGAGTATGTGGGGTCCTACTACTGCAAAGGCATCATCCGAATTGGGCTTTTGGTGGATCTTGAAGTTATGATATTCAGTGGTGAAAGGGAGCTTCAAATCCAATTCAGATGTCCTCAAATCAGGAAAAGAATCTAGCGGGTTGTTCGGAAAAATGTGGCTCCTGAGCATCCACAGGGTGAAAGTCATCCAAAACCCTTTAAAGGGAAGCCATGCTTCTGACACACACACACACACACACACACACACACACACACACACACACACACACAAAAATAAACACACCAATGGGATGTTCGCTTCCAGCTTGATGAGTGCTTCTTATTAGGCTAATTATCCGGCTCAAAACTAAATTAACTGTAAATTCCACTGGAAAAAAAGCGCACAGACGACACTAGTGGGTGCCAGGGGGCACTGAGCACTTACTCTAATGAGGGTGAAGATGTCATCCATGTAGGGGCGGATGTGGATCTTCACGAAGCAGACCAACATGCCCAGCTGCTGGAACAAGAACTGGCAGGAGAGAGATGAAGCATGAGCAACATGGCCGGACCACCTGCACTGAAGATCACTAAACCCAGACCGAATTGAGCATACACACACGCAGACACGCAGACACACACACACACGCACGCAGACACACACACGCACGCACGCCATTGTTGATGGACCTGAAGCTTATCTGAACCAGCACTTCAACACAATGAAGATCTATATTAAAGCCTATCGGCTCTCAGCTTTTCAGGAGAAATAGTGAATATTTTCAAAACGTTTGGAAAGCACAACTCCATACAAGTAGGAAGCATTTGACTGCATAAGCTGTGCTTTTCTAAACACAAAAACTTCATAACAGAAGCCCTGTACAGAAAAAACACATTACTTATCACAGGCTCCTTTGTGGATCTGTTGCCACAAAACACTGAACTCGAACATGACTGGTTATGAAAATGCAGATCTAAACACTGCATAATACTGGACTGACAAAAACGGTAAGTTAATATCAAAGATTAGTAGGCACATATAATTAGAGGGCCAATCTATTTGTAAATGAAGGTGTACAACAAAAGATATGTGGTCACTAGCTAAATAATGCAGACTGAAAACTGTTTTAATTTCAACCCAATCTCCTGATTTAACTGGTTTAAACCAGTAAGCAGTTGCTCTCTGATGATTGATCAGATGAGGGCGAGTCAGCTGTGGCGTGATCGGAGCTGTACCTCTCGAATGTTGGCGTCACACACGCGGATGACGTTGAGGAAGGTCGGCATGACCTGGGGCAGGAACTGCACGCACTTGAGGCCCAGGGACTTGAAGATGAAGGTGACAGCCTGCACCACCATGGTGTGGTGGTTGGAAAGCGAGGGATCCCGCAGGATGCGCATCAGCGTCACGATGGCCACGGCCGGGTAGAACTCGTCCAGCGGCAGGTTGCCCATGTTCACCAGCATCTCGCTGGTGCTGTAGTCAGCTGGTTGGGGAGAAACAAGCACCATGTCAACAACATGTGCACCCGCTGAGCCACTCAGCTCATACCTGGCAAAAGGAGACCTTTTCACCACCTCAGAGGAGTATCAGCAATACCCACTGCCAGCATCATCAGTTACTTTAATGCAAATGCACTCTAAAGACATAATAAACCTTCCCATCTTCATGCAGTGTCAGATGCAAGATCCACAGGCACTGCAGGTGTCACATCAAGTAAATATACTCCAGGTATGTCAGAGGTCGACGTGTTCAGGGCTTGAGAGCTGCCGACCACATACACCTGAAGACCCCAGGAATGTGTGGCGTGGTGGTTGCCTGGCACATTCAAGACCACTAGAAATGTGTGTGTGTGTGTGTGTGAGAACTGTTCCATCCTTTCTACGGTCATAATGAATGACAGCTCACTGACATGCAAGGCTATGTACATTTTTTTTACTATGCAAATACAGAGACCTGGGGGATTGGGCTGCAGTGAATGCTGTCAGTAGGGGGCAACAGTAGCTCCTTCTATTCGTCACCCAATACAAATGACCAGTCGAAATCAGTTTTCCCTGCAAACTCTTTGTTTCATCATTCATCAATTTAAGAAACAGAAAAAAAAAACACACTTGTGCAATCAGGGGCAATGGCGGCTGTGCAGCCGAGAGCTGATCTGACACAGACTGCAGCGCTCCGCATGCCGACAGACTGGCCGTGTCCCCACACCCCCACGGCAAGCCGCTCCACTTCCCGCGAGGCTTTTACAGCACCCTGCTGCTAAACGCATTAAGTCCTGCCCTGCGGGGGCCTCACAGTTTGCATATGCAAGTCACCAGGCCCGTTCCCATCAGTTTTGGCGAACCACAGGTAGGTATCAGAGCCTGAAAATCTGCTGAGGAGTTTGTCTATCAGCACAGCTGAGAAAGCTCTAGGCAAACTGTTACCAGTCAAGAGTTATAAGTCTTGATCGATCTGTAAGATGCTGATTATTTTCACAGCACTAAACCACACATCTGAACATATTCAAGCCCCAAGAGTGGACGCCCATAATTGTCACTGATGCCTAGAATCTGAGCACCATGAGAGAAGCACAACACACAGGGCCAGTCTTTATGCACTAGTCTCTTACATCAGCTTAACATTTTACTAAAATAGCCAATTAGTGTAGAACAGGTGCTCAGAGGAACAGAAGATTCCCTGCTGACCGTGTGACCGCAAATCCACACTGAGAAGCCTGGAAGCTCAAGTGCCGTGCAGTCTGGCCGTGTTCAGGTTCCTGAAACCTCAGCCTAAGGAGAGCAAACATTTCAGACAGCTGCTAAACCACCGATCCACAAATAGGCTCTGCTCAATCCCTTGCTGGCCATTGTTCATTTGTAGCCACATTTCTATGCCTAGTTTGATGAAAACTAGCAGATGGCTCTGCAGGACTTTGAGGCTGAAGATCCACTATGGCAAGAAGCCTTAAGGTATAGAATTATAACCTCAAACAGAGCCTGAGCCACAGGGCAATGCAACAGCTCTGTATCCACACTGTTAACGGTACAATCTGCGAACAAGAAATGATGCCAGACATGAGAAACACATAAGCTGGTGGATCTGAAAGGGAAAAAATACAGAACTGGGACCATGAGGAGAACAGGTACAAATATTTGCTGCGCATCTGCTCAAGCACAGCGTTTTGAACGTGTACCAACACCTCACATAGCACATTCCTGGAAGAAATGACTCATAGCGACCATCAAGAGATGTTCCATCTAACCTTTGTACTCAATGAGCAAATCCTTGAAGCTACGGTTCCAATGTTACCATTTAAACCTGCATGAAGCACCCCCCCCCACCCAAGGAGTGGGTAAACGTGCCTTGGACACAAACAGGGGGCACGATGTTAATGTCGGGGCAATCCACACCTGATGGACAGAGACTCAGAACTCACCAGAGTCTTGGCTGGACTTGGACTCAGATAGGCTGACAGCAGAGGCATCTCGTGATTGGTCAATCATGCCGATGTTCACCTTGTGCTTGTAAGGATCCAGAGCTCCCAGCAAACCCAGCACACGGATAGCCTAGTCATGGGGCAGGATGGGGGGAAGCTGCTTATCAGACTGGGGGAGGAGGTCCCCACTCTAAAGCAAATCACTCACACCATGATAGCGTCAAAGAGCTTTATGCATCAAGATGTATTATGGACTTGCAGTACCAGTCAAAAGACACGCCAAGCCACCTACAAAATGGTAGCGTGTTGGATCACATGACCTGGCCACATGACCTAAAGTAGAAATGTTTTTTGTTTTTTGTTTTTTTTTAAATTCTTGATGTCTTTATTCTAAAATGTCGATAACAGTACAAGTAAACCTTTCTATGGGTAGGTGTCCAAACTTCTAACTGGCACTGTGTGTACACAATACAATACAGACGCTCCTCTACTTACAAACTTTCAGATATATGAACAAAGAGGACTGCAAGTCCAAATTGTGTTCCTTGGGCTCCCGTTTCCTGTCCGCAATATCAGTTCTTTTTCTGCGTGCCAATTCCGCCTACTACGACTACTGGTTGTTACTCCCGCCGCGCAGCAGTGTAGCGTGTGTACTCCCAGCATCCTAGTTCTTAGTACTTGCGTATACCCTTAAAATGATGTTGAATAACGACTTACAAACATTTAAAGTTATGAACAGCAGTCCGAAAAACAACTTATTTGTAAGAGGAGCGGCTGTATTTGCACGCAAAAACAGTTTATAAAAGTGAATGATAGTGATGTCCGTTTTATGAACAAACTGTTCTTTTTGAACCAGTTCTTTGCAAATCGGTTGAATTCCTTTTCAAATCTAAAAGAACTGAACTTTTTGTACATCTACGCATTGCAGAGGTCAAAGTTTTAGATTCTAAAAATATTGGACAAATCATCATAGGAAACACATGGCAACATTTTTAATTCATTTACATTTGCTTTTGATAGACTGTCTGTAGCCATGTTGGCTTCAATGGCACTCTGTATCTGTTGTATTTGTGCTGTGTGCATGCCTGGCCGAGAGCACGTTCCACCTAATCATGCAGAAAATGATGCTTCATGAACTAATTGGTGTTCTCTGTTCAAAAAAGGGCTCAAACCATGCCTGAAAGTCAACCAAAAGCACCATCTAGTGGGGTCAGAAAATACAGCAAACGGTTCATGAAGTGTCATTTTGGCCATCTCTACTCTCAGGTCTTGGCAATCAAGTTAGCGAGTTCAGTGCATTCGAAAGAAGCGGTTACTAGTCAATTCTTGTGAGACTCGTAAGACCCATAGGAGATGTTTATATCATTTATTATAGTATTATTATTTCTCATTTAAAAGGCATATAATTACATTATTGGCAACAGGTATAACAAATTACTATTTATTTCATTTTGTTTGCCGTAAGTTACCAAGCTTTGGAGTCTCACTCCCCTGAACCAATTCTTCACACTGCATGTGTGTATTCTGTGTAAGTTTTATCGTCAGGTGTAATTAATCTCGATTAATCACAGAATACTGTGATTAGTTAAAAAAAATAATAATTTAAAATCAACTCGTAGCCCTCATACAAGTGATATTGTAGCTATGAAATTCAAGATGGCAGCTTACCTCTCTTCTGATGCCCTGGTTCTGCTCCGTCTTGAGGAAGTTCAGCAACACCTCTAGTAGTGACGGGTACTTGCGGTACGGTTCCACTACATACCCAGTGCTGGCCACCTGCTGTCCAAGGGTCCACAGCGCTACCTGCAGGATGGGAGGATAAAGTCCAATACAGCATCCAGTAACAAGCTTAATTTTTCAAAGGACTAGATGACTGGGCCACTTCTGGATTTTGTCAAAACAGACCTGCTAAATCAAAACGACTTTACGAGGCAGCCGATCAGTAAAACATGGAGGAAAATAAAACCCCAGGCGAGGAGGAGACCATGATGTATGTAGAGATTCAAATGAAGGCTTTTTGGCATCCATGGCATATTGTACATCAAAGTCACACTGCACCTTTACTTTGGATGAAAGACAGGGATTACAGCATGACAGATTATTCCCCTCCAGGTTTTCCACATTCCCTGAATGCAACTTTTTAGCAGCTTCCAGCTGGGGGGAAAACATCAGGTATCTTCTGCAGTATGACTCAGATTAGGCCGGCAGCCATAAGTGAGGGCCGACTGCGAATGACCGGTACCAGACCCACAACCAAATTCACCAAACCATCCTCAGGGGCAAAGATCGACCCTCAAGGGAACCTTATTTTTCACCCCTTCAGCACTTCATAATGCTAAATCATGCTAAATGGCAACCATAAGTTTCAGAATGAATATTGCTTTATTACCCAATAAACCCTGAGGTCACTACTTACAAGTGATTAATTACATTAATATCAAAATTTACAGCATTACTTTTCATTACAAAATTCATTGCCTTTTCCTCACCATAAGCACGTTAGCAGGTAGGCTAAGAGCTGGGGGCAGAGAATGTGTCGCCAGACTCACCTACAGAAACCAAGGAAGAGGGTTTTAAGACTCTCCTGATCCCAGTCAGAAGAGCGAGGCGTACCTGTCTCTTCGCCAGTGAAGAGGAGTCCTGCAGCATGTCCATGATGATGGGGAACAGCTCATCCATCCACTTCCTCATCTCAAGTCCACTAACCTGACACACATACATACACATACAAGCAGAGCATGAGAAGACATCAGCATCTCTCTGGCACAGAAGCAGACACTGAGATGCTCTGGTCTCTATCCCACCACCTGGCCTGCTTCCCCCTATACCCGTCCTTGAGCTGCTTCTGCGCTTATCCTGCCAGCCCTACGTCGTCCCCTAGTGGCCACCTTACACCTTACAGTTGCTCACCTGCACGGAGACACTGCAGTGGCCATGCTGGGAAGGCCAGGGGCAAGTGTCAAATAAAAAGACAAGTCAAACCCTACTTAGTAGCTGAGACTATAGTCCATGTAACACTAGATGACATCATACATACGGATAAACTAAAGGCAGCATCTGAACCGGAATTAAGTAAAAGTCCTAATAGGTAGCACAGCGTGGGGGTGTGACAAGTTTTACAGTTTTACTAGTGCCTAAGGACAGAAAACAGAAGACTAGAACACAAACACTGTCCTCAGACATTGAAAACAAGGAACAGTCGGGGTGCTTCTCACAATGTGTGCCTGACTGTCTTTTGTTCTCGGGTACCTGTTTTACGTCATCTTCCATTGCCGAAGACCCCTTCCAATACTCAAGAACAGAAGTACAGAGGATGGGTAAAATCCCAATGTCGCTCTAACCTCGCCCCAAATATCAAGGATACATCGGTTGCATCCTTGCCGAATGTGAACAATCCCGTAATTCGCTGCACCCCAAGTTCATTCTTGCCAAGACCACAACTACAGTCCTTATGTTCTTGGTATTGAGAAACCCCTTCGGTGGCCCCACCTGGGCCAGCTCTCCGATGGTGGCCAGGACACTAATCACCACCCCAGGGTTGGGATCTGGGTCTTTCAGCTTCAAGATGAGGGCCTGCAGCAAGAGGGGGAAGCAGCAAAGAAAGGAATTCAACAGGAGAGAGGTGACATGCTTGTGAGAGGTCCCATGCGCAGTGGGGGGGGGGGCGTACCTTCAGGATGGGCTCCATGTAGGGCCGTATGAGGCGGGGGGCATTGGAGACCAGGTGGCCCAGCATACGGGCACTCTGCTCTTTGTTCCTACCCACTCCGCTGTGCTCCAGTTCAGTAAGGATCTAAGGGGCAGTAATACCTTAGAATTATTTTAATGTTTATCATATGCTGATAATCAACAGCAGGACACCAGCAGCACTGAAGCACACAAGCCACACCAAAGAAGGTTAAATATAGAGTATTATGCTGCCATCTGGTGGCAAACTCAGAAATGTCACCGCCCCAGCAGACAGAGCCCAGGTAATCGCTTCAGGCACCTGGATGAGCATCTTGCGCAGGAAGGGCATGACGAATGCCGGGTTCATGCTGCTGAGCCGGCCGATCGTGCAGATGGCCAGCTCGCGGATCTCGAACACCTCGTCGTTGAGGGCCACAAACAGCGCCTGCAGGTTCTCCGCCTGGGCCAGGTGGGCGTCGAAGCGCTCGTCCAGTGAGGCCAGCACGCAGTAGCGGATATCGGGGTCTGGGTGGCGGGGGGACGCACAAAGGGACGGTGAAGGCGGCTGCCGCCGTCGTTGCCGGAGGCGGCCATCGGGGCTGCGCCGGCCTCACCTGGGTCAGTGATGCCCACGACCAGCAGCTTGCTGAGCACGTCAGCCACCACCTGCACGGCCGTCTGGCTCACCACGTGGCCATGGTTACCGAGGAGGTGCACGGAGGGCGTGAGAAGGCGGGAGCAGGTGCGCGCCGCCTCTATCCGCACCTCCTTGTGCTCGCTGCTCAGGAAGTGATCGGCGCAGTGACGCACAAACTGCGTCAGGGAGTGCCCTGCGGAGGGAGAGCAGGGTGTACAATGGTTTACACTGCTTTTAGGGCAGATCACAGCAGACCCGAACAGAGCCATTAACCAAAATAGCTCTGGCAAAACACCAAGCTGGTTTACATTATACATACATCAGTAGCCGAATGCTCGGCAAATCACTCAGGGCAACACATATTTATCAAAATCTACTTATCCATCTCGTTTCATATTGAGTGTACTTATCACATTCACAATCCTCATTTAGAAATGACTGTACTGTGTATCAATTTTTTTCTTTTTGTGTAGTTGGGCACTGTGCAGTCCATAATCACAAATGCTTCCATAACAGAAGCATTCTGATTCTGATAAGGAGAGGCACACATTTCAAAAGGCAGCCGGATACCAGCTAATTTTTCAGTTCAATTCAGTTTTATTTGTATAGCACATTTACACTTTACATTGTCTCAAAGCACTTTACATTATCCCTGCCCAAAGCCCACGGTGACTAAGCCAGAGGTGACAGTGGCAAGGAAAAACTCCCTCATAGAAAGCAACTTTGGGAGGAACCAGACAAAGGAGGAGCCCGCCCTCCAGGGGCTGGAAGAGGAAGTCAAATGGGCAAGACGGCATAAACTCAAGCCGGCACAAGACAACAGGTGAAGCGTGTGAGCAGAGTGCGCGTTCCGGCCCCCAGCCCGCACCCCTCACCTTCAAACTCAAAGCTGCCCAGTGTGCGGAGGGCCAGTGTGATGCTGCCCACGTCGCTGGCCTCGGGAATGTTGGTGAGGCTGGGCGAGGCCAGCTGGTGCGCCAGGCCCTTGGGCATGCCTGGGTGCCGCAGCGGCTTGTGCATCAGCACTAGGGACAGCATCTTCAGCAGCCCGTCCTGGATGTCCTTCTTCAGCTGGGGGATCTGGCGGCTCAGGTCGTAGAGCACGGCCGTCAGGGCGGGGCTGCGGGCATGGCCAGCAGGAGGCGCCGTTAAGCACCCTCCAACACATTCACAGCTTGAAATCTGAGTCACTAGATATTGGCACACTAGGTTTATCCACCAGTTCATCTCAAAATGGGGGGGGCAGAAGAAAAAATGTTTTTCGTAATATTTGAATCTTGTCTGTAAATGTTATTTAACTCCTGACAAACCTTATTATTGCTGGTAAGCCAGAGCTATGAGAAGAGAACAACCAACAGACAACAGAAGGACACCCCAGGAGGACTTTCTTGTGGCAGATGAATATACTTTTTTTAAATGCTGGGTCACACTGACAACGCTGATGGTGGGGGGAGCACATACCTGAGCCCCACCGCCAGCATGGGCTCCAGCAGCTCCTTGACGTCCTGCTGGATACTAGGTCCCATGGCGCGCGACAGCATGCTGATGCATGTGAACACCGTGGCGTCCACTTGCATGGTCTTCTGCCGCCTGCGGAGGGACATCTGTATGAGAGTGGCAGATAAGCGGGGCGACACGAGGCCCCCTGCAGGCTGGGAGGGCCTAAGAGCTTGGGGGGGGGGCCTACCTAAAGGCCTGCGAAGCAACACGCATGCGGACAGACGCATGCGGACAGACGCATGCGGACAGACGCATGCGGACAGACGCATGCGGACAGACGCAGATGCGCACACAGACAGTACAGGAAGGTAAATGGGGAGACGCACTTGTGTGCGAAGTCCTTGGGCGGCAGGGCCGCCTTGATGATCTCCAGGATCTTGGAGAGGTAGGGCTGGATGTCAGTGCGCACAGCCACCAGCAGCAGCCCCAGGGCCTGGAAGCCGGCCGTGCGCTCCTTCTCCTTCCGCAGGCAGCCCAGCAGGTGGCTCATGGTGTCCGAAAGGTACTGCTCTGGAAGGGACAGACACTGACGGTCACCCTCCAGATGCACACAGGGTTACAAGTGAAAATACAGCGTGACAGCATACGCATGCAGACTCTGTGCATTACATTGTGGGGACCTATTTGGACCATATGGGGACATTTTTTTCAGTCCCCACAAGGGGAAAATCTATTTTACGTTTATAATTCTGTGAATGCAATCAAAAAAAAAAAAACTAAAAAAGTCTTGTATTTTGTCTGGTTACTTATGGCTAAGGACAGGGTTGGGTCGGGGTTAAGGTCGTCAAGTTGGGATTAGCGTTACGCCCATATAAATGAATGGGGAGTCCCCACAAAGATATAGACAGCTAATCTGTGTGTATCTGTGTCTGTGCGTGAGGAGGAGACGATCTCTGACCAGTGAAGCTGTGTGGCTGGAAGGCAGCAAGGCGAGGCAGCAGGTTCAGTATGGTCATTTGGATGAGAGGGTTCTTGCTGGTTCTGTACTTCAGCACCCAGCGACAAACCTATGAAACAAACATACAACATCTGAAGGGTGTCGTAACATCATGGGGCCGATATCAAAGAAGAGACTTGAACCAAATGAACCTAGAATACGTCAGATAAAATATCCAGGTACGTACATGGGCAAGATTGCAAAAAGAATTAACTAGCACCTAAAACAAGCCTGTATGCATAAAAGGACCTCAGTGCACTGGGGAATTCTGAAACAAAGACAAACTCAGGATGAAATCTCCAACACATGTCCATAAGCACTTTCACACCAGAACCTGGTCCCAGTTTAAGCCCCTGGGTGGTCTTGACCTGGAATTTTTGTAGCTCCAGGCCACTTTTGCGTGTTGCTCTCATACCGTACAATAGGAACCGGGACCTTAATGCTAACTAAGCATGGGAGACTCAAAAAGCTTGTAGGTTAAACTTCACACATATGAAACTACACCACCAGCCCAAAACAATGGAGGATGCTGAAGTTGTTTTGTTTGTGATTGATCCCCCAATAACTATCAAAAACTGGACAAAGCCTTTTTTATTTTATAAATTTTAGGATAAACTGCCAAAACTGATCCAACAAGATGCAGCAGCAAAACTATCATAAGTTATTTTTCATGTACAGTACTGTACTATATTATAGCATATCTGAATTATACACAGTCCAGTAGGTAATTTTTGTAGTATTGTAACTTGAAAAGCATTTCAAATAGCTGTACTATATTTTGAGAGTCAACAACATTCAGTAAATAGCGATGCTGTCCGTTTTATTACATTATATTTATGTATAATAAACATACAAATGCCAATTAGATGGTAATCTAAGGCATGAAGAAAAAGAAATCAGTTAATGATCATCCACATATAGCGATCAATTTTTACCCAGACATGATCGGTTTATTTTGTTTGCAAGAAATGCAAAGTATTTATTTTCTACTTTAAGGAATTTGTTTTTTACATTTAAACTAAAATGTGAACTTTTTCGAAGACATTTTCATTTCAAGCAATTTGTGCTTTGATCAAAAATTTAATAAATAACCATAAATGGTTCTTTTGTGGGTTTCCTTCAATTTTTTAAAAAATATAAAGATCTACAGACTTTCAATAGAAAATATCCCAGCTTTATTAGTTGACTGTAGGACTGTAGTTCAGTGTGGATCAGAACCACAATCCCAATGCTGCTGGGAGCTGGGGAGGGTGGCGCTCTCACCTGGTCGAAGCGCTCCTCCATCAGCTCCCGGCAGTAGCGACTCTCCACCAGCGTGCTCTTAGAGGGGGCGGGGGCGGCTCCAAAGCCCAGGAATCCCTGCGGCGCGGCGTATCCCAGTAACCCCAGCAGCGCGTTGGACTGTGGCGACTGCACCGACTGGAAGCTGGTGAAGGGGGTGATGTGCCGGGGCTTGGTGCCAAAGCCCATCAGCTCTTTGCAGTACCGGTCGTGCACCAGCTGCTGCTGGGTAATTTCCTCCATCTCCTCACGCATGCGCTACATCACAGAAAAAAAAGAAAAGAAAAAAAGTTTCAAAAGCAAAAAACTGGTGGTGCAATCCAGAATCTGGAAAGGAAGTTGCTGATTAAGTTTCCTAAGGTCAGAACAAGCAAAATATAAATATTGCAAAAATTGCCTGGTTAATCATCCTTCCCTATAAATGAAAACAATTGCACAACACGCTAAATAACTGATTATGACATATGGCTCCTATAGTAACACTACACAACCAGGCCTAGATGAACCTAACAGATGCTCAAACTATTGCCTATTAATGTTCAATACAAATAACACTGGAGGAAAAAAGTGCCTAACTAAGCTAGCAAATGTATTAAATAATGCTATCTGATCAGACTGGTGACCTTACTGGTTGTGAAGCACACCTTGGCAGTGACACCCCCCCGAGCGGCCGGTGGGCTTCGCCCTCACGACCCCCCGAGTGGCCTGCGGCACCGCCCTCACGACCTCCCGGCGGGCGCGGCCCTCACGGCCGCTCCACGAGCCAGCCGACGGCTGGAGACGCTCACCTCACCCTCCATGCTGCTGATCCGCACCAGCTCATTGAGGATCAGCAGGGCGCCGTGAACACGGTCGTCACGGTTCATGCCCTTCTCCTTGGACAGCGTCTCATCAAAGCCCTTCTCGGCCTCCTCGAAGGTTTGCTAAGGGACATAGGTTCAGATGCTTAAAGCCTGCAAGATGGTGGAAGCAAGCAGAGTACCTGCTTCACCAAATATCCAGCTGGAAAGGTTAAACTATGAGCTCCACAAGGCCATCAAAGCCATTGTCACGGGAGGACACCCACTGGAGTTGACAATCAATCCATCTTCATCTACATAGCACCGTTTTAACCACATGGTTTACAGAGTGCTTTACAGACATTTAAAAAGAGAATTAAAATAAACATACAAAGAAATAACAATAAGCACAGGAAAAAACAATATTTTTATTATTATTAATTATAATTATTATTTATAATAACAATAATAATAATAATAATAATAATAATAATATTATTATTATTATTATTATTATTATTATAATACTACACCAGCAAAAATGTAGACTAAGACCCACATTCTAGGTAGGGGCCTCTACCCCCTGCCTCAACGGAGACCCTCTCTGGTCTGACAAGCAGGTTTCAGCAGGTAATGTTAGCTACCAAGCTGCTTGCTCTCTAACCGTTTTCACCCACTATAGAATTTCAAAATGACACCAGCCATCTTACACAACATTTACAGGGATCGCTGAGAGAAAAGTCCACTGTGCATACCATCAGAAGAAGACACAAGTAAAGACTGTCATGGGAGGAATAATAAATGAGCCACACACAGCGTATGATAACACATCAATAAGAGCAAGGTTCCCCAAATGAAAAATGTAAGCAGAGACATACAGGCTAGTCTAAAAACAGACAGTGTTCAAACAATGTTTCATTCAGAAGAAAAAGCAGCCAATCAAAGTCAAACTCTGAGAGAGAGGCCGGGCATGAGTCCGCCCCTCCACACATACCTTGTACCACTGTGGCTTCTGCATCTCCTTGGTCTCCCTCTGTGTGGTGAGGATGAGGCAGGCCCTCAGCGCAGACACGGCGCCCTCACGGATGGCCTGCTTGGAGTCCCACACCGCATAGAATACGTTGTCAAAAAACGGCTGCACCTGCTGGAAGAAGAACGTGGGCGCGCTGACCGCCAGCTCCCGCAGCACCAGCACCTAAGACAAAAACGGCAGAGCACTCGTTATCGACGCACAGATATGATGATCATGAAAACCCTTTATTGCTGTTGCAATACATCATGTCACTAGTCACAAGTAACCGACCATACATATACACAAACATCACATTGTAGGGGGTAAACAGGTCTGGACAGGGGATATAGGAAGAATAGAGAAAAACAGATTTACATAAGGAGAGAGGAGGAGAATAAAAAAAAACAGGCCCCAGGCTGTACTCCAGTAGGGAGAACATTGTAGGAACCGAAAAAAAAAAACACCTCAGCAACATAAGCAAATGGTCACTACACCTTACAACAGAAAAAGCTGTGACTTGCAACAGGGGAGGGAAATGGGGAGGTGGAGGTAGCCCAGCACAGACAAGCAGCCATCCGGTCCTGCAGCCATAGAGGCGCCGGTCACAGACCTGCCTGTTCACGCTGAGGGTATGAAGCGGCGAAGGTGTGGGATGGGGGGAGGGTGCGGTGAGTGCAAATAAACAGTGCGTATCTGTACGCTTTGATGTTTCAGAATCTCACCGCAGCGTGGCGTCTTCCTTCATTGCGGTCGGCCCCAAGCCACTCCAGGGCCCTCTTCACCTCAAACTCCACATACTCGGCCGTGAAGGTGTCCCCGGCCATTGACAAGTGCCCCATGGCCTTGGAGGCCATTTCCATGACGACGGGGTCACTTGACGGCAGCAGGTTGCGTAAGTAATTGGCGAAGCGGCTGATTCTGGTGGCATTGCCCCCCTCCACTCCAATCAGGCTCACTGAGCAAAAACAGATAACCAAGGGCTTCTGGTTAGTACCAGACGTACCACCGTAAGCAGCGCTGTAATCACATCACTATGAAGCCTCTCATGCACAGCGTGGGTCTACCTTCCAAAACGGCCAATTGCCGTAAAATGCTTAGAAATCAGCCAATCGATAAGTCACATCGGACAGGTAATAACTAAAAATAAGTCATAACATACAAACGTACAGCTCATACAGGACAGTCTTTGATGATCTGTGTGATCAGTGCTTCCCACCCCTCAATCCAGTCTTTGTGGACCTATAGACAGTGCATCCTTTTGCTCCCTTCCAGCTTCCAGAGCAAGAATGTGGACTATGGCAGAGAGCTGGGAAGGAGCAAAAACATGGACTGTCTGTAGGTCCCCGGGGACCGGATTGAGGGTAACAGGGTGCTACCATCAGAGGGACATGGCATGGTGCGAACTTACCGATAGCAAGGATGCCACCTTTTTTCTCATTGACATCAGAGCTAGAGACCAGCTCAAATATATGATGGTTCAGCTCATCGTAGAACGTGGTCGCCTCTTCTTGACTCAGCTGTGCAGAATCCATAAAAGGAACATTAAAAGAAATCTTCCACACCAACATGGAACTAGAAAAAAACCTGCATAAACATAACTGTGTACAGCTTTTAAAAACTAGGAGATGGCATTTAAGGCCATGCATGCATTTTAACTGCTCATCCTGTACAATGGATGCTATTCCAGGAAAAAGGTAGGAAAGACCCTGAGATTGAGATTCTAGTGAACATGTTACCCCTAAAAGACCCTTAAGGTCCCCAGTTCAGGATTGTTCCAATAACTCATTGCATGGATGCAGTCAGTCTCTGCTATTCAGTACAGTAATGTGTCTGCGGACATGCCACGTAGTGCAGCACAGGTATGACTGGATGGGATGAGGTTCCTGACCTCCCTGAGCTCCGTGGTGACATAGTGCTGCAGGTCCTTGGCCGCCTTTGCCCGGGTCTCCTCACTGCGACTTTTCAGGCCGCTGACGAACTGCTGAAGCACAGTTGCGGTGCCGGACATGGTGGCGGGGGAGGCGGGACCCGACCGGCCCGGTGACAGAGCCTGCGGGAGAGCGGAGTGTGAGCGGTCGAAGGTCAGGCAGCGCCGTCCGTACGGTGCTCCGACACGGCGCTAAACGCGGCAGGCCGGCCAGTAGAAGCGTGTCGTTATTATAACACCGCTGCAGAGCGCAGGCAGCAATAGTAACACAGCTGGGGATGTGACACACACACAGCCGGCTAACTGGTTAGCCTCAGTAACACCGTCGACAAACCAGCCGCCTAGTGCCAATTGTGAGGGGGGAATCGGGTCCTGCAAATACAGTCATCTAATCCGCTCATCCGTCCGCAGTGCCAAATGCGCTGGCACGACTAGTAACCGTGGGTACCGAGGGACAGTTAGTCGCCAGTCAGACTCACCGGTAGCCAGGCACCGACGTGCCGCCTCGGCCACTCGGCTCTGTCCCCCCGTGTTTTGGCAGGTCGCGGGTGGACGGCCAGCCGTTATTAGCACTTTAGTACCGCTAACTCGCAGAACGGTGCTTGCCGACCGTAAGACTGGCGGTGGAGGAATGCATAACCCAAACTAACCAGCTGGCCCCGGGAGGGTAACGTGCTCTGCTGCCTCCGCACACTCCAAATGTACATGCAGTCGTTTGACGGCACGCCACAAGCAGTCAGGTAACCGAGAAACGAACAGTAATGCTCACGCTTTATGGAAAACGGACTTCATAGTCTGTCTTACCGAAAAACACAAAGGGAGCAGCGACCTCGGCAGGTATGTGACAAGGTGCGGAAACCCAACAATCTTCTTCGGCGGTGCAAAGATGCGCGAGACAACCTACCAATGAGAGTGAGAGAAGCCCGGTGGGCCGTTAAGGTGTTGAATGATGTGTACTTCAGCCAATCGAGCGCGGGATTATACATGAGTGGCGGTTCTCTAGCCTATGAAATAACTTGATACTCGAAAGACAACAGAGGATAGGTTGAGTCGTTCAATGGCGGCGACGCTCAGCTTTTGCCGTCTGCGCATGCCTCCTCATTCAGTACAGTTTGCGTATGGTTGCACGACTCGATACAGCAGTGGTTTTGTATAGGAAATACGGTCTGTGTTTTTTACGATGTGGCGTTGTTAGCTTGGTGTGCGGCCGTCATTGGATGTGACATTCTGTATTGTCGAAGTTTGGATTTTCAGCTGGACGTTAAATGTGTTTTGTCGGCTGTGTCTGGGAATTGTTCAGCTGCAGTATTTGCGGTCACAGAAATACTGAACTATGCCATCTGGACCCTTAGGTTGGACACATCAGCATTTAAGACGTTTAGCATGTGTAGTTTTTTTTCTAATGTACAACCTTCTATAGGAACGACAGACCAATTAATACGCTGTACAACCATTTTGTAATAAACGTAGGTCATTCTGTGTAAAGCAAATACTTTATTCCCTCCCTTACCCATCGTCCACGATTAAAACAACATAGTGTTATTACTTTTAAGAAATTAAATGATGTTGAATATTTATGACGTATATAGTTTCGACGCATCTTATTGACAAATATGTCTTATGACCACTAGATGGAACCATATTACTTAGAAAGAAAATAGTATGTTGTTCCTCGGTCGTGATAAGGAATTCAGTGTTGACGGTTCTAAATGTTACTGCAGGAAGTACTCACTATATATTTAACCGTGAGAATCTACACTTAAAAATTATCAAAAAAAAAAAGCCTGATCAATTATCCAATCACCAGGGCGATTTATATTGTGCATCACCCTCCCCCCAGTTTTTAAATTGCAGGGTCTGATATTATTTGTCTTCTCTGTTATTTTATCCCTTATTGTCTGTAACAGAATGATAACCACCCCAATAAAAGTCATACAGGTGAAGCAGATAGACTGGGTTACCTTGTTGTGTCCTTCACAGGGCACATACACCCATTACAATACACTAGGGGGCATTCAGAAATGCTAGTTAGCCTGACCATGTGTCATCCAGCTGCAGGAAGGAGGAGGGGTAATACTGGGAGAATGTGCACATTTGAACCTCCAACCCATGTGGTGCTAGTCACAGAGCACAAAAGCCCACCTGAAAATTGTAATCCCGGGTCCTTAAACGAAGTGCTGTAAAGTAAATCTCATTTGATTCTTGGAAATGGTAACATTCACCTCTGAGCTAACGAGTAATGGCTAGATTGTGCCTGGAGCCCTGAGAGGATTTAGTGTCAATGGGATTAGGTGAGACTACCGGCGCCACTTTGGGGCACAGCCGTCACTGGAATTTAGGCAAAGGAGGACAGGACCTCCCTGCAAGGTCACTGCAAAGCCCTGAGTCATATGGCAAGGGTTCTGTGCTGTAAACCAATTAGGACTAATATGACAAAGTGGAACTAAATGACTTAATCTTCTACTATTAGAACGTGCAGTAGAATGAGAAAGGATATGTTTTAGCAAGTTCCTCTAGATGCTATGCTATTAGGAGCTGTGAAGGAGCAGAAACGGACAGTCTGGGGGTCTAAGAGGACCCGATTGGGAAACACTGGCTTTCGTGAAAGCAAATGTTACGTAAATGGTCAAACTGAGCTACTGAGGAATCTAGACAAGCAAATTACACTGCGCATATTTTCAACAGAAAAGACGAGCATTCTTATAAAACATTTCCATATTTATTGCAAAATTGTATTTTACAGAATAAAATAAAAGGAATTATCAGTAAGGCCAACAGCAGAACTAAAAATGCTGTACAAACACCAACTATATAACGTTTGTAGTTTAAATAATTGCCTCCAACAAAAAGGAGTATGATGAGAAACAATACTTGAAAAATAAAGTGTTTTGATAGTCATAATTATGAATGGTTTCTGACCCTGTGTTTAGGTTCTATAATACTGCAAACCTCAGAAGTTCACTCCTAATTCACCAGTACAGCCCCCTCTCGGTCAGCCACACCACAAGCAAGAAGTGACTCTGGGGACTAATGGAGGACATATTATTCAGGAAAACAAGAGGACTGCCATGGAAGGACAAACTTTGGGATTCAGTTATTTCCCCAGTATTATGCCTGATACCAACTTGTTGGCTGGGCCACGCCACCAAACCCATCACCATGAACCGTTCTGTGAGGTACAAAGGATTCCCCCCGTTAATGTACATTCCATCCACCTTTTCAATACATTCTGCATTCATTTATTTGTACATCCAATTTTATTTCTGTTAACACAAAATTAAAAGTAATGTCTTCATGTCTGCTAGGTTCCTGATGGAGGTGTATTTACTTGGGGTAAATAAGCACGGTAAATAAAGCGCCCGTCACATGACCTCAGCACACGTTGCATATCCCTGGCAGCCCCGCTAAGTTGGATTTGGCACTGGCGCAGTACTGTTTCAAGGTAAACTGAATTTACCGCTTGTCCTTACTAACCTCCAACGGAAGGCCCATAAAACGGCTTACGGTGTCAGACACTGATGTTTCTTCCTCATAATTCAATTCAATTCAATTTTACTTATATAGTGCTTTGAACAAGTCATTGTCTCAAAGCACTTTACATATAACCGGCCCAAATGCCCAACAAGCAAGCCTGAGGCGACAGTTCTGTGAAGCCCCTACAACACACAAAACTGAGCATGAGAGAAAAAGATGTATATATCTACAGAAGCCCTTCTGAAAGAAAATGTGCCTGTATAAAGGGAATTCTTGTGGTTGAATGATAATGTTTTCTGTGTGGGGAGGGCCTTCTTCCTCTTCATCTGTGAAAGGAAACTGTCCAAGACAGACGCACACAAAACAAATATTTTGCCCTTTTAAGTCCTTATGCATAAGGTTTACAATAAAAATAAAATACAGAAAATGAAATTTCATTCAAAGGCTGTCAAATGGACGCACCTTTGGCTTTACACTGTGTGACAGAAAGAAGCCTTTGCATACATCTGACTGCATTTTTCAGCTTTGGTGCGTTATATTTTACATTTTAGAAAAAGAAAACAACTTTCCAGCTGTGCAAAACGCAACTGCAGGTAAGGGGCTTAGGGCTCCCCTTAGCTCACGGCGGCTACAGGGCATGCTAATTTGTTGCGATGCACGCCGAGGATCTCGACTACCAACGTAACAGCGGCAGCTGAAGCGTGGAGGCCTGGACTCCTGGGATCTGGCTGAATGGAGGCCACACTGCCATCACACTGCCGCGTGGATCAGCCTGATATGTGTGCAGTGGCGGTGAAGTCCAGGTGACTGATACCAGGGGTATCAGTAAAACAGCACGTGCTGCCATGTGTGGCCACAGATATGAAGCCAAGGCCTTTCCAAATACTACTTTCAAGATGATAATCCTCCCACACAACAGGATGGCATCACAGGACTGTGGGAACCTGTGCACATGGTCTGCGACGGCCATTTTCACGTCAGTCGGACTGCACCTGAAGCCAAGGGGCCTTCACTACCAAATAAAACATTTTCAAATGTGAGCATGAAACAAATTGAGGGGGGGGGTCTTCTAGCTTGGATTTGTACGCTGTCCAAGATGCCAGGTGTGATTAGACAGATTTGTGATTCAGAACCCTGAGTACAGCAGCATATGGCGGGGTGAACAGGCTCAGGGTGTTTCCACAGAGTGAATAGGAGAAGAACACGATTCACATAAATAGGAAACCCTTTGGGACATAAATAAACAGGTAACTGGTACCTTTAACCACAAATAATACAAGCTCTGTACTTACAATATGCACACACACCTGTATATATGTGTGCATGTTTCTATATATATATATATATATATATACATACATACACACACACACACACACACACACACACATATACATACATACATACATACATACATACATACATACATACATACATACATACATACATACACACACACACACACACACACACACATTACATACACACACAATTACAGAAATGACCATGACTAAGACGAGGGCAATGAGTAAAATCAGACAAATACCAGAGGTTGGGGGGGTCATTATCACTTGTCAGAGCCTCTGTAAACAAGATGATGGATGAGATTGATGGGGTCTCCGTCCTGCGAGGGCGTCCTCGCTGGGGTGACGGCGTAACAGACGAGTGTCCCTTAAAGCCTGCTAATGCACACCTTGGCGACTCCTCCTGGGTGACCTGTGGGCTGCAGGAATGTGGGGGCGGGCCCTGCCTCGGCTCCTTCAGGATGCCAGCGGAGGGGTGGGGGCGCACTCCAGACACGGGCGCTCAGCGTTCTTACACCGCAGCAGAGCGGCACGAGTGGGATGGGGGTGTTCGGGGGTGGCCACCTTTGACGGCTGACGGCGTGGCCACATCACACGAAAAGCTGGATGCGCTCGCGGATGGCCTGCCGGCAGATGGGGCACGTCTTGAGGGCAGCGCTGCAGTCGATGCAGGAGGCGTGGCCGCACTGGAACACCAGCTTGATGTGGTTGTCGATGCAGATGGGACAGGTGATGCGCTCCTCCATCTGCCGGTAGCGCGACTGCAGCTGCTCCAGGAGCTGGTGCTGCTCTGAAGTCTCTGCACTGGGGCTGCACTCCACCTCTGTCTGGTCTGGGGGGGACAGAAATTAAATCTGACATTGCTTAAAGAATTTACTTGTAAATACTTAAATCAAACAGTTGCATTAGCCTGTCGGTTAAATCAATGTTTCCCAACCTGGTCCTCTGGGACCCACAGTCCAAATTTTTGCTCTCTGCCAGCTTCTGGCAAAAACGTGGACTGTCTTGCAGGGAGCAAAAATGCCACTCGCACCATTCGACGCCGTGGCCAGGCACGAGGATACCAGGCGCAGGGAACCCTTACCTTGCCGGATCTTCTTGGTGATGGTCACCTGACATTTGATGCACTTCTTCATTCGATGGGCGCACTCTGAGGGGAACACAACCCGGGGGGGTCACACTGACGCCCAGCTGATTCCGTTACGAAATCAAGGTAATGCAGCGAAAACGGGCACAGAACCGGCAGGTGCAGCAGTAGTACTTTAATTACTATCATCTGTTGCTGCAACACAAAGTACCCGACATGACAGAGAGCCTGAATGCCCTCCGCCCCCACACGCTGACCTGGCAAGGCCCTGTGCCCCCACACCCACCTTCACAGGCCACGCTGTGCTGGCAGGGGCAGAAGAGCACCAGCAGTGCCAGCTCGGAGCAGATGAGGCACTCGGTGGGGCCCGGTGCACTGGGCATGGCCAGGTTGGTCATGGTGTTGGGTGTGGTGTGCACTCGCCTCAGGTTGCTGCTGCCACTGCCGGTGCCGCTCGATACAGACTGCAGCTGCGCTAGCCTGCCGGGGGGGGGGGGTCATGATGCCAGTCAGACACAAAGATGCAGAAACACAGACACACCCTCTGATATGCAAAACAGACATTACTAACCTTACACGATACAATAAACTGCTGAATTATCTCTGAATGAGCTTTTCTGCTATAGTGTTACAGTGTAGTAAAGGAGCTATATATGAAAGGGAACATCTGCTTGCTTTTTTTAATGTATTTTTAAATTCTGGAAGGTATGTGTAATACACATGCAAAATCAAAAGTGGTGATGCAAAGGTCATTTGCTGAATTAAAATGGAATGACCCACTGAATTCTAAAAATGGATACATTATTATATAATTAGCCCATTTAACTG
>JAODKF010000116.1:278032-290758 GCA_026779585.1 Mormyrus proboscirostris
CCCCCCCCCCCCCCCTGGGCGATTGCGGTGGGACATGCGGTCACAAAGAGGCTCCCGCCCTTCCCTAAAATCCCCTGCCTGTCCACTTCTCAAGCAGTATGATGAACCCAGAATACTCATTTTTTCCCCATAAACATAACCTGTTAAGAGCAGCCCAAAAAAAAAAAACAAAAGCAAATATTCATTTCATGAAAGTAAACCGAAATAAACGTGAAGGTTCCTGGCGACAAGATCTACAGAAGAAAAAAAAACACACAAACCCAAGAAAACGAAAATAAAGATCTGGGAACTAAGACAACAGTGAAAGCTAACACCTGGTGTGGTTCACAAGGTCACTGCTCAGTCCCTCCCCAAGCTCCTAACAGCAGGAGCTGGGAAGGCGAGGGCACACGGGGACTGCACGGTCCATGTCTCCCCCCACAGATAAGTTGCCTGTCCGGCTCTCCCCTGCATTCCGCCCTCTCTGTCGCTCTGATAAGCTCTACAAACAAGCGCAGAGTGATGTGTCTGCGTCCACCCCCTAGTAGACACAGGGCCCCGTATCCCACGGCCCAACCCAATGAAAGCTCTGCCATTTTCTTGTCTACAAATAGAAATAATTACATTATTCCTCTACAGCAACAACTTCAGATTTCCCTGCTGGTTACCTAGGTAACCATTAAGACAGGTCAACGCAACACCAAATCAAGCAGGCAGCTCAGAAACCCCGTCTGTCTGCACGACAAGGCCGATCAGAGTGAACGGGACTTTCCAGGAATCACCATGCCAGGTAGCAGAACTAAGAAGTGCTTCACTTTCTCCCAGTTAAACAATCTGGTTTAGCAACAACAGTAGTAATAGAGACACTATTATTACTGTTGACAACCTGTCCTTACTCTCCGCAAAGACGGTTTTAGTCCATCATCGCGAGAGAAACACCATTAGCGGAAGCTTTGAGAGGCAATGCAGAGCACATCTCTAGCAGAAACCCAAGCCCCATGGCATGACAGCCAGACTCCCTGCTCCGGCCAAGGCCAAACCAGGCGCCTTCACCAGCTGCTCCGGTCCAAATACAGCTTCAGGGAAGCATTCGGCTTTAAGGAAAAATAACCCAGCAACCAGATAACATAAAATCTCCCACTGTCAAACAAAGATGGAATTTAATGAGCCCCCACCAGCCGGATCAGGGGCAACATGAATGGATTCTGCTCCTCATTCAATTATCAGTTTGGCTCCAGCACACAGGATTCACACTGCCTATGTGAGCAAAACCTGCAGGAAACAAGCCCCCCCGCCCCCCATCGAGCTGGCATGCACAGCCAGAGAGACGGATACAGTGTCTGGGCTTTCAGGTTAAACCGAGATCAGGTACAAATATATGAGCGGCACAGGAGTGGAGCTGAACTCGGGGATGAGCACCATGGTGGGGAAAAGCCTGCTCCCATTTCCTCATGTCCTCCTTTACTTCCATTAAAATGCAACCCGGTCAGTCAGTGCACGTCAAGCTAGATTATAATAATAATTTGCTGCACCATTAAAAAGTAAAGATTACGATATCCTGTTGCGGGAAACAACTGCACCATTCCGTCTACATCAATCGAATCAGACTTAGGTTTGTGCCACATTCAGTCTGCAGAGATAAGAACTACCATTTCTTGATTTAATTACATATATAGTTTTAAATTTACCATGACCTGTGTCATAATCATTACTACTATCTCCATCTTTGTAAACGAATTTAATCCGAAAAAGTATTTCTACAAACAAGATCTGTTAGCCGTAGGCGTCTTTTCAGTTTTGCAATTTTCCGAAGATCAGGATGTCAACAATCATTTGGAGTTTGCGGTCACATGTAGGTGACTTCCCAGAAGAACCACTGCTCACTAGTGGGAGAGAGCTTGGCTCCACACCACCGGCTAGATAACCACCTGTACGCCAGCCTTACAGTCTGGCTGCAGGGAATTATGGGTACTCACAGCTTGTTGCCCTTCAGTGAAGCATGGTGCAGCAGGTTGAAGCCTCGGTTGTTTTGCTGGGTGAAGTCGATGTTGGGCACAACAGTAAGGATTTCGATGATGTTCCGGAAGTCCTTGGCAATGGCGTCATGCAGTGGCGTGTCTCCGTAGGAGTCCTGGAGAGAGGAGCGCTTGGATCATGCTTCTGGCCTCATTTTAAAGCAACATCTCATTGTTTTTCCACAATGCCGAGCCCTCTGTAGCTACTACTCTACCACACATGGCGAAATAATTGGCCAACCAGAAAGTGATACCCTCTCAGTAAAATCTGTATGACTGAAATGGCCACTCAGGACCTCAAAGGGGGGGCACTTTCAATTGTCCGGGCAAAAGAGGAAGCTGCTCCGATGGATGCCCCCCCCATGCCACATGTCTGCTGGACACCGCTAACTCGTGCGTGTCCAATGGACTAAATGTTCATCCAGAAAGCTCAAACAATGAAGCCCTACATTAGCAAAGTCATCTCTGCTGATAGATGTCTACTTCCCACGCAGCAATTCTCAAGACCAAACAAACCTATTTTTGAACAAAGACAAACAATGAGTTGATAAGCTCCTCAAATGTGAATATTTTCAATTAAATCCCACTGCACTTTCTTTTCGTGGTGAATAACAGTGACGCCCACCAGCAGCGGAGAAATCGGCATTTTTCCCCATGCAGGGTTCAGCATGTTTTGTGTTTTTAAACCAGTATAGAAGGTGCAGAGCCTTAAGAAAACAATCATCCTGTCCAGCCCTAAAGGTCCCATGAGAACCTCACAATTCAATGAAAAAAGATGCAATTCAGTCAAATAAAATGACAGATGGAGCTGGGAGTATCCAGTTTCAGCTGCGAATTCTTTGCCGTTTAGGCTAAACATGATCACAAAGTAAGTCATCTTGGCACCACTCCAGTGTCCGGCAGTGCCGGAGAGGAGCCCAGGCCGGCACCAGCTCGCTGCGAGACGGGGAGCGGGCATGGGTCCACTTGGGGAGAAGGGGGACTGAAAATCTGACATCACCCCTAGGCCATGCTTACGGCCGAGCAGAGCTTCTTGCCACTCGAGTGGAGAACCCAGCCCCAAAAAAAAACAAAAACGAAATCAAGCCAACCTCTCCCAACTTGGGCGTGTAACATAAATCCCCCTAAGAGAGACTGTGGCGGCTGGCAGCCATGCAGGAGGCCGGGGTAAGGCGAGACGGTGGATGGAACGGCACAGAGGGCTCCGATATCCCTGTTGTGCCACCGTGCGTTTCTCTCTCTCAGGAAGCTGGACTCACCCTTATGGTGCCCTGCACACTTCACGCCCTCACTATGCGCGCCGTCACGGCATATCACCACACAAGACACAAAAAAATCTGCAAAGCACTTGGTCAGTACAACAGACAGATTACACTGTTGAATGCCTCGGAATAACTAAAACTCGTCTTTTCTGCACTTTTTGAAGACTCATTTCAGACATCACCCATAGTTTTTGAGTGCAGTCATTTTTAGGCTAAATTGATAACATATAATTCCGTAGTAATAATGTATGACCTTAGTAAACTTTAATTTAAGAAAAATTGTTTCTATTAGTGAACTTAAGACTACACAGAATTGCGCAAAGTACTGTAAGACTGTTTCGCCTGAGTTTGGATATGTTGAGACAGAATGCTGCTGGCTCTCTGATATGGAAAAACGATATCATGGCAAGTAGAGTCCCAGTATGCTTACTGACTTCTGCTGGACCCTTAAGAGGGATGTTCCTGAAGCCAAATACAAATCATCTTAGATGAGTAATTTCCACCATGCATATATGTATGTATGTATGTACTGTAAATGTATCTATATGTACAGTATAAAATTCAATTAAGTGTTACTCATGATAGAGAAATTCAGATCAAATACTTAAATTCAGCACAAAAAGCTGTAAAATTCACTTATTTTAATTCAAATGACAAAAAGACTGCAAAGATTTGTTACCTAGTGTTATTATCGTTTAGAGCAGAGTTTCACAACCCAGTCCTTGAGGATCCCCAGACGGTTCACGTTTTTGCTCCCTTCCAGCTCCTTGGCAGCATCCGACAGGAGCAAAACTGTGGACTCTCTGGGGGTCCTCGAGGACTGGGTTGTGAAACACTGGTTTAACAAACCAGAGATGCACATACATGTATCATGTAGCTGAAGAGCCTGATATGAGACCGGAGTAGTGCCCCTCTGGATCACCTAAATCAGATACAGGGTACTTCATTGTAGGCTGGCATGGACACAGCAAACCCTTGGAGTCATGGTAGGCCGGCACGGATACGGCAAATCCTCCGCACCGCAGTAGACCGGCATGGATACAGAAACCCTCAGAGTCACGGTAGGCCAGCATGAACATGGCAAAGCCTTGGCGCTGCCGTAGACCTCCACGGACCCTGCAAACCCTCAGCTCCGCAGTAGGTTTGCATGGACACAGTAAACCCTCGGTGCCTCAGTAGGCTAGAATGGACATGGTAAACCCTTGGTGGCGTGGGAGGCTAGCACGGATGCAGTAAACCCTCAGTGCCGCAGTAGGCCAGTACAGACACAGTAAACCCTTGGTGGCACGGTTGGCCTACAGGAACACAACAAACCCTCGGTGGTGCAGTAGGCCGGCAAGGACACAGTAAACCCTTGACTCCACAGTAGGACAGCATGGACACAGTAAACCCTTGACTCCACAGTAGGACAGCATGGACACAGTAAACCCTTGACTCCACAGTAGGACAGCATGGACACAAGTAAACCCTTGGTGGCACGGTAGGCCTGCATGGACACAGTAAAACCCTTGGTGGCACGGTAGGCCTGCATGGACACAGCAAACCCTCGGTGCTGGAGAAGGCCGGCATGGAAACAGTAAACCCTAGACTCCATAATAGGTTGGCAGAGACACAGTAAATCCTCAACTCCACAGTAGGCCGGCACGGACACAGTAAACCCTCTGTGGCACAGTAGGCCTGCATGGACACTGTAAACCCTTGGAGCCATGGTAGACCTGCACGGACATTGCAAACCCTCGGCTCCGCAGCAAGCCTGCATGGACACTGCAAACCTTCCGCTCCGCAGTAGGCCACCACGTACACAGCGAAACCTCATCGTCACGGTATGCACGGATATAGTAAACCCTCAGCACAGCCGTAGGCTTGCACAGACACAGTAAACCCTCAGCTTCACAGTAAGCCTATGTAGACACTGCAAACACTTGGCTCTGCAGTAGGCCTGCATGGACACTGCAAACACTTGGCTCTGCAGTAGGCCTGCATGGACACTGCAAACCCTCAGTTCCACATTAGTCCCAGCATGGATAGAGTAAACCACTGGTGCCATCGTAGGCCTGCACAGACACGGCAAACCCTTGGCTCCACAGTAGACCAGCACAGGCACATTAAACCCTCAATGCCGCAGTAGACTGGGATAGACAAGGCAAACCCTTGGTGACATAGCCCTCACCTGCAGGTTGACGTCGGCTGCATGCTCCAGAAGCACCCGCACCACATCGGTGAAGCCCTTGTTGACGGCAATGTGCAGGGCGGTGCACATAGAATTGTTCAGCAGATTCACCTTGGCTCCCTTGCTAAGCAGCAGCCTTGCAATCTCCGCCTGGTTCCTGCACAACACCGGGGGGGGGGGAGGTAGGCAGAGGGAATAGCTCCCATGTGACTACACTAAAACACCAACAACAACTGCTCATGCCACCTATCAGTGGAAAAACTCATGCTGAAGCAGCAGATGGAGGAGGATGGCAATGTTAAAGAGAGTGGAATTATGGGATCTCATAAAGTGAGGGGATGTCGATAAACCTTCCATCCATCCACGGGACAGCAGCCACCTGTCTCGTCTGAGATGAAGCGGTGGTGTTTATTTACTGCTCCTCCACTATCATTTTGGTGACCCCCCCCCCCCCTCATTTAAGGCACCATGTGGCAGGCCCTTACCCAAAGGCTGTGTAGTGCAGTGCGGTGTCACCATCCTCGTCCTTCACCTCGATGTTGCTGGTGGCCTGGAGCAGGACCTTCACCACCTCCATGTGGCCCTGGTGCGCAGCCACCTGCAGTGCCGTCTTACCCTGGTTCTTAATGTCCACCTGCAGCACACAAGAAACACAGCAGCTGTCAAAGGTCTGGCCACACCTACTGGAAATGACAATGGCCCCAAGCACAGCTCAAGGTTACGTGATTGTGACAGATGACCTGGCTCCACACAAACCCCCGACCTGAATCCTACAGAAGTGGTTTGGCATAAGTTGGACTGAAAAGTAAGAGCAAGGAAGCGAACTTGTGCCCAGAACTTGCAGAAACTCCTTCAGGACTGTTGGAGAAGCATTCCAGGTGGCTACATCTGGAAGCTGGCTGAAAGAATGTCAGGAGTCTGCAATGCTGACATCACAGCAAAAGGGGGCTATTCTGAAATCAGAAAAATTCTGAGATGGTCAACATTTCTCTCGGCTATATTTGATATGTATTACTTTGTTGCCTCAAAGCCTTTTACTAGAAGATGAATAACAGTTAAAATACAGTGAAGCATACATATACAGCTATGGAAAAAATTAAAAGACCACTCTATATTTTTAAACAAAGCATTTTTAAATCCTGGTTTAGTCATGGTTGTGCTGGCAGAAGACTATGCTGAGCAGCAGGTTGCTTCCAGGTTCAAAGTTTCTAAGACAGCAGCACACAAGAACAAGGTGAAGCAGGAGAGACTGGAAACGACCAGAAACCAGTCAGGTAGAGGGCAGAAGCAGCTTCCTACTGCCAGAGATGACCGTTAACTTATCCGACAGTTTCTCATGAATCGGAGGATGACATCAAGTGACCTCCAAAAGGAATGGGTAACATTAAGTGCAGGTGTGAGGTGCACTGCTAGGACAGTTCAAATCAGGCTCATAGAGGCAGGACTGAAGTGCCATAAAGGAAGGAAGAAGAAGAAGCTTCATTAATGAGAAATAGAGAAGAACCAGGTTGCAGTTTGCAAGAAAAGCATTATTCACAGACGCACAGCCATAAATGGAGAAATGAGTGAAACAAAAAACTGTGCTGTGGTCCTTTAACGGTTTCCATGGCTGTACACACACACACACACACACACACACACACACACACACACACACACACACACACACACACACACACACACACACACATATAACCACGCATACACACATAACCACACACACACACACCTTCCCACTGCCTCTTATTTTAACCTGATTAACGATCCCTAACTCCATTCCAGAAGTCGTCACACGGAAATCGGATCACAAACCAAAGCAGAGTGAGATGTCTGGCACTAAGCAGCCTGCTCCTCCAAGAGCAGATGGCCGGTGGGGCCGCGACCGGCTGCAGCGCACAAGCGCGCTATTCCCTGGCAGCTCTCCCAGCGTCACACTGCACATCTGCTTAGTGCGCGGCTCTGTCCGGCAGCACTTCCACACCGGCAAGCTGCCGGGCTGCCCGGCTCTGGGGCCGACACGCTTTTTACTGCCACGGTATTCAAACGAGAGCCTCTCGGTCTGAAGGCCTCCTAGTCGGAATGTGAGCAGCCCGGTCCATCCACCGCATATTTCACAGCAGTCCTTTCCCCTCAGAGTATACCAATCCTGCTTCTCTACTGAGCTGACCGTCTGATTTCTGACAACCTTTTAATGCCATTCAGAGAAAATATTCCTCGCTCTTTCTCTGCAGGGAATGCGATGTACAAAATGCCCCCCACCCCAAACCGAGGGGCTCGTTAGCCGTCTGCGCGGCCGACCACAGCAGGCCCACCTTGTCAGCGGCCGACCACAGCAGGCCCACCTTGTCAGCGTGTCTCTGGACCAGCTCCCGGACCTTGGCGGAGTTGCCGTGAGCGGCTTCGATCACCAGCCTGCCGGGGTGGTCCTGCTCCGTGGACTGGGAAAGCAGCTTCTCCAGCACCGAGATCACAGTGCCTGGGTGGCAGGAAGAGAGAGAGAGACCGGGGCAAAGGAGAGATGCAGGGGGAGAAGAGAGACAGAACAGGTTGAGAGAGGGAATATTTGAAACAACATTCGCCTGTGTTTACAGAACCGCTCACGGGCTCAGGAATGGAACCCTATCATTGATGCTCCGTTCTGTGGTCATTCAGAGCCACGGGTCAGAGCAGCCCAATGAGTCAAAATGCCACGCCTTTACCACTGCAGAGAGCCCAACTACCCCGCCACAGGGCAAATCCCAGCACGGGGCTGGGGTCAGGTGACCAAACAGGCCACGCCCCCTGCCCCGACCCCCCCCACAGAGTACCAGAGAGCAAACGAGCAGGTCGGAAGCATGCGTTTGAAGTGGAGGATGAGGTCCGGCAAGCACATGCAAGAGAAAAACAAAAAACACCGAAAACAAAGGAGAAACGTTAGCATTAGCATTAGCATCAGCATCTGACAGGCCACATGGTGGTACAGGGAGCACTGCAGAATAGAACATGTGGGAAAAAAAGAAGAGAGGGACATACAATGCTCACTGGATGAGGAGGGAGAGCTACGGTGGCAGGCACTGCGCCCTGGGCCCGCCCCCGGCTTCTTACTTCCTGATTCGCTGGGATTCTCGGCCGTCATCAGGTTGGCGTCCACCTCCACCGGCTGTGCCGACAGGCATGCTGGGTTGAAGGTCCAAGTCTGGCCACCGAAAGCCACACGGAGGTCACCGTCGGCGTACACCTTCAGCACCTTGCCTACCTGCCCCAGAGCCTTGGGAGGGGGGGAGTTCAGTGGAGAAAGAGGGGGGTGGGGTGTATCAATTAGTTACAGGCCCAAACCCCGAGTCGTGTGTTGCCTTTCCGCGCTGAGGGCCTGAAGAGCCAGCTGTCCCACCCATGAACCAACTCTGCAGTCGTAAGTACCGGTTAAGCCGTTATGTAACCGGATGGAGCGCATCATTACTGGGGCGGGGCAGGAGCCGGGCGGGGATCTAATCCGGCAGACTGCGGTCCAACCCCGTTACTCAGAGTGCACTAGTCTGTGCTGCGTCTTCCATAGAATCAGTAAGCCTGTCTGTGCCTTGGTGGCTTCTCCTTCCATGGGCAGAGGGAGGGGGGGCAGGAATAAGCTGTCCCAAGCGATATTGGGCTGGTCCGGGGGGGGGTGACTTACAGGCGCCATGCTGTCTGTCCACTCGCCATGGCCTGCTTGGAGGCGCTTCACCGTGTCGATGTCGTCCAGGACTCGCACCAGGTCGCCAATCCCAAATGTGTTCACCTGCGAGGTTTTAAAAGAAGGGCAGCATTAACTGAGCAGTGGGGTGGAGGGAGGGAGGGAGGGAGGGAGAGAGAGAGAGAGAGAGAGAGAGAGAGAGAGAGAAAGAGCCCACAAACTGGGGGGTGGAACGGCAACGCACACATGACATCAGCAATATGCAGAGTCATGCTAATAACCGGCATTCCAGTCTCAGCCATGCCCTCCCAAGAGGAAATGACACGGATACAATCTGTGCTCAGCTAGAGCGACCTGCGAACAGATGAACAAGTACAAATACACATCGACAGTCCAGGAAGCTCTCACAGAATGACAGCACTGCAAACACGGTAAGCAGCAGATACTGTCAGACACGCTCCAAGTTCTTTTAATGCCCATTCTTCCGTGTGCTGCTACAGAACCACAATTGGGAAGGGGAATCTGCCTAAAATGAGGAAATGAACAGCAGGGGGGGGCAATGGTCAGAGATCCAGTAGACTTCCTGCAGGAGCAGGGATATTTCACCTACCATCAGCATTTAAGTGCTTGGAGATATCAGGCAAAGGTAAGGAGATGTACACATGTGCATGATTTGAAAATGGCTCATTTAAATATTTAGTTTTACAGATTGACTCCCTGGACATCATTGTTTCGAATATCATTAAAAGAATTCTCCAAAAATGGATAAAGCCAATAAAACCTATTTACATATATTTACTAATCTTTAGCACACCTTTTTCTGTGTCCGATTCCTACGGGAATGTACACAAGTCCATATTCTTCACCAAAGCATCAGCTGTTGGACAATCAAACATTTTTCCTGATGCAGTAAATGGGGAAAAAAAAATCCTCAGGAAAGCTGCGCTTGAAAGTGCTACGCTGCCGCCACACCGCCCCCTGGTGGAACGTTTAACAGCTGCTTACCTTGGTTAAAGCTCCTGGGTGGAAAGTCCAGCGGATATTATTGCTGTACTGCACTCTGACGTCGCCTCGGTCTGTGATCCTGTGCACCGTCCCTATTCTGCAGATATACTGGAAAGAGAGAACGGGGGACATGTTTCAGTGAAGTCCTGCTTGGCAGTCAGCTAGCAGCTCTTCACTGCCTGGGCAGGGAGGGCAGCATGCAGGACTGCGGCAGACCCCACTCGGCCTAAGAGACGCCCCAGAGACGCCCCAGCTCCTCCACAAACTTAGACATGTAGCCCTTCTCTACCATTTACAAACTTCCTTCCACTAACAAGAAATGAGTCCAGGTCTATCCAGTGTTAAATAAATTCTTTCCAATTTGCATATAGTTCTACTTGCTGTTTGCACTTTGTGTTATACTTGTTTTTGTTTGCATGACGTCCTGTTACAGTTGCTTTGGTTTGCACTGCATTGTGTTACTTTGTTTTGGTTTGCATGATGTCTTGTTACGGTTGCTTTGGTTTGTTTTTGTTAGCAATATGTTGTATTATACTTTGTTGTTTGGGTTCCGGGCGGGGGGGGGGGGTATGTTTTTGTTTGTAGTTCACTGCGTTATATTTGTTTCTGCTGGCACTTCATTGTGTTACACTCATTTGTTTGCATCATGTTGTGTTACATCCGTTTCTGTTTGTACTTTGTTTATAATCTAACTAATGATCTCTACAACAACGTGATGCAGGCCCCAACACTAATGATCTCTACATCGACACAATGCAGGCCCCAAAATTGACGCAACACAGCCCCAACACTAATGATCTCTACACAGACACAACGCAGGCCTCAACGCTTGGCGTCCACCCGGCCCCACCCTGGTATACGCCAGATGGGACCCGCACAAGGCGTTAGCGTATAACCATCTTTGAACCTATCAGCAGAGTTTTACGAGTTGTGCAGTGGGTTTTACAGCGCGGCACACGGGCTGGGTCACTCTGTTCCTGGCACAGGCTCGGAAGCTCTCTGGCAGGAAGTGGACAGCACACTGCGCGGAATTCACTAGAGCCTTTCCTGGGCCTTTCATCTCAGGAAATTTGCTCCCAAATGTCCCCAACCCCCCTGTTCCTTGCATATTTGTTTACTCGCTGTCCCTTTTGGAAGCAGAAGCGATAAATACCATTTGGTATGCCTTTAAAAAGCTGCTCATGGATGTGCTGTGTGAGGAAGGAGGGGGACAGAGAGATAAATGGGCATCGCTGGTACCTCGGCCATCTTGGGGTTCCAGCCTCCATGCCCCTCCTGCATCTGCCTGAGGATGTCCACCTCCAGGAGACACTTCACTTTATCTCCCTGCTGGAATGTATGTCCATCTGCACTCTCCTGCCGCTGCAGCTCCGCGTGCTCCCCTGCACGCACACACACATGAACGCACGCATGCATGCACACACACACACACACACACACACACATGCAAAAACACACGCACAGATTTATCAACTATTTATTCAGGTCAGAGTATTGCACAAAAAAAATTAAGTAGAATTTAAAAAAAAAAACACACCAAAAACAATCAAATCAAACCATGCCTACCCAGCTTTGGGAGATGATCTTTGTAGTAATAACCCCCTGCTATATCCGACACGTATTTGAGGTCCACTTTGCCCTTGTGGCCCATCCTGTAGACGTTGGTGGTGCCATTGGACCAGGTGACGCTAGCCACACTCCGGCCGGACTCGGTGTCCCAGCCGCGGATGTCGATCACCTTGCCGAGCTTGCCCTCCCCTCCTGGGCATGGAGAAGGGCAGGACAAGCATTTAACTTCACCGGGGGAGGGGGGGGGGACTTATGGAAGATCAGCAAGAAAAACAGCAGGACAGACGTGCTTAAAGTGACACTAAAATACGCCCTGGGGGAGGTGTGGCCAGGGTGCGGAATGCTGGCGTCACACTGACGGCAATCAAGTGTGTTAATGAGCCACACTGTCACGTATGCGGGGTTCGCTGACCCTCCAAACAGCGGTGGCCGTCTTATATACAAGCCAAGAGTCAAATCGCACTTAATATAAACCATTCTGGAAGAAAAATGTTTAAATGTGTTACTGCATTTGGTGACTTGGGGAGGGATGGAAGCTGAGGTGGATTTAACGCCTAAACGAAGCCTGAAAATTAGGACACTGGGAAGCAAAGATCTAGTGCAGCACCCTAAACAAAATCCTACTGAAATGTAATGCTGCTCACGCTTTAGGCTCTCCAGAATCCAAGCCAATTTCTCTACACCTATGCAGACATTTCTGAAGTGTCAGAACAGCATCAGTGCCCACAGCCCTGTTCATTTGCACTGAAACACAATACTGTCCGTTTTGCAGATGCTGGCAGGTCAGGACAGCACCAGCATCACTGAGTCCTCCGGCGACCTTTACGTAGGGATGCCTACCTCACTGGTACAGCTGGAGGGGTTCAGGCTAAGAGCTGGCCTCAAAAAGTGCAAGAGCAGGACTTCAGTTGCTACTGCCCAAAACAAAAGTACCATACAGATGGTGCAGCTCTTAGCTCAGCCTCTGACACCAAACAGGCTGACGTAAAGCAGGACTTGGGCTTCTCCTAAATATTTAACCTCTTACATAAAGAAAAGGGGAAAAACAAGCCCACCAGATCCCTTTTGGAGACGCGG
>JAODKF010000116.1:318597-335526 GCA_026779585.1 Mormyrus proboscirostris
CAACCTTTGCAGCTTATTATATATATAAAAACAAAAGGAAAATGATTCTTTTCACCCTAATGAGATTTAGACTGAGGGGGGCAGATCCAAGGGTTAAAACCACATCACTCATATCAACATGAAACATTCAAAATTCCCTTTTCTTTTCATTTAAATTGGAAAACCCATCACCATAAAACTCCAAATGCTAGTCCTATATATAGCACAGTTAGCTGTTAACATGAAGAGAGAGACTGCATTTACAAATAGGGTCCAATGTCATCGAAAACGTCTGTGCACTACAACACGTCTGTTTTTAATGGAGTTATTTAAATTTATTTCAAACTTTTACAGATTTTGTCTACACGAATTACGGTATCATGTCGCTGTTAGCTACCCCAATTTTGTGCGCATTATTTACCAGTTTAACAAGATTATAAATTAATGGATTAATGGATGTTGCAGCTGACACATACAGTGACTCGAATCCCTCTGCACCTGTTTGTTTCATATGTTTTTCTTTCTTTAAGATTCTTTGTGCACTAAGGAAGCATTTCCGTGGCATCTAAATTGTATGCCAGGTTTCTAAATGTGTCATCTTGAGGAACTGGCTCTTAACCAGATACGGTTTCACAGAGAGAGAGAGAGAAAAGGCATTTTCCCCAAACAGTACTCCCAGTATATTACACCCAGGCCAATAATGGAGGTTTAAAACCAAGAACGTTTGCTATTCCGGAGTGACAGACAGGCTCCACATTCCGCTACATCTGCTAACTTGTCCTTAACCACGTGCTGCTGCATTAACGGGCACTTTTACTCCCAGAACGTGCCAGTCCGCCAGCGGACTTAGCGGACTTAGCGGACCGCGAGACCGGAACACGAGAGCGTGCTGCCGAAGCGGGCTCGCGGGGCTAGACGCCGAGCTAGCACAAAGCTACCACGCAAACACCGCTTACATCATTACATGCTATTGTTATTGGTAACCGTTATCCTTTCCAGCGCAAGACAAACGCAACCGAACTTCACTTACCCGGTCGCGGTGCTCCTTTAAAAGTCCTTTTGTCTTAACCACGCACTGGTGGCCGCCGCCGTTCCGTCTCCGCCGCTGTTCTCCGGGCGGAAGTTGAACCGCGCGCACAGATAAGAGAGCTCGCGCTGCCAGCTGCTGCAGCTGTCACTGCCCAGTGCAGTGCGCTTCCCCTCGGACCCCGCTCGCCGTCCAGCTTCGCTGCATGACCTGCCCTCTTCGCCTGCGCCCTACTTACATGCATGGGCGAAAAAGTAATCATTTATGTTTGCAGTAATAACGTCATGGGATTTTGCGCTGGTAACATACGCAATTCCCTGATTGCACACTTCGAAAAATGGGGCAATCCCAAAACTCTTCTGATTTTTTTTTAAATTATATGAAAGTTTAGTAACTGACGCGTGAAACTAGTTTTAATGGATTGCATTGCGGCTAAATTTCTTAGATTATTCCAACCATTTACGATAGGTTTGCGGTTTGTTGTGAAGGTATACTGTATTTACAAACTGGAATTAATAGATTTCCTCAAAAAAACGCGTAACCTACAGTGGTGTTTCAATGGGGTTCTTCGTAACTGAACTCGCCAATAAAATATTTAGAAAAAGCATTACGTGAGTGTTTAATGTTTTTCTGTATCAGATCTGCTTTGTTGGTTCAGCTCAGTTGTGGCAGTACCAGTCAAACCAGTCCATGCCAATTGAACAAAACGATTAGGTCTGTAGGCATAAACAGGAATTGCAAATGTGGAAACTCCATTTAATTTTTTTTGCATATATTTACCCGGTTTAAATAGATCCTTCGAAAAGCTGAATTGGTTGGGTTTTTATGTGATAATGTTACTGTTAGAGATCTACTGGAACAAGTTTACCAAACCATATAAGCGGTGATTGTTTTACCGTTTCTGGGTTTAACCTGAATTTCGATGCTATGGTTTTGTATTATGCTGAATAAGCAGCTGTGCCTAATACTATTCATTCATGGGTATAATTGTTCATGATATTTTTTTTAATGATTTGCAAACTTAGTAACTGTCTTTGATCATATTACTACCGCCGATTGGCCGAACTGGCTTTTCGAACTTTTTACTGGTTACTTTAATGATCGCTTCTTTACACGTCTAAAGTTTAGCGGTTGAAGAAAACACACGAACGTTTTGTTGTGGAATAGCGCCCCCTGGCGGCTTACTGCATACTGGAAGCTTAACGTAGGCCGTCAAAGAAGCATCATTCGAACATTAATATACAGTATACTCAGACGTTTAAAAATACAGCTAAACAAACCGCGCATTTATCGTCAAAGTTCCATAAATAAAATTGCGTTCGAGTTCTTAGAAATCTTTATTATTTTTTACACGAGGAAAAGTAATTCAGCATCAGGGACGGACCACATCAAATTCGTTGCGCAACATACAGGCTTCCAACTCTCTCAATTATTATAAGATTGTTCAGTTTTTAACGTTGTTTGTAAAATCTACTTCAGTCACCTGTTGTGATTCGCGACACACAGAAAAAACACACAGACAACGTTTGTGCTTTTTACACGTTGTATTTGATCAGTTTCGTACAGTTTTATGTTAGCTGTTGCACTAAATACAAATCGCACAAGAATTCGAAAGAATCGCCTGCCGAATACTGGAATAAAAAAAAAACATAAAAATGAAATAAAAACATATACCTTGTTTTCCCCTGTCCTACTTCTGGTGACAAATTATAAAATACATATTTGCAGGCATTTATGGGGGCATTTAAAAGATATTGTATTTATAAACGTGCCCTTTATTACTGATACATTTTGGAGCACACTAGTGTATACATGGTACCAGGACAGGCACCTTAAATTATGGGGGGGAAAAAATGTACTTCCTTGGATGATACGTGTCATCTCTGACAGTCTAAATCCAAAAATTGGAATTTCATTGTAAATATTGTCTCAAACCATTCTGACTGGTAAAGGCTAGTCAAACTCAACCATACAATGATCCTTAGGCTCAATTTCAACTGTAAAAATTAAAATGATCTGTTACATCTGGCATTTGTTATGACCTCCTGTAAAGCAATAAATCGCAAGAATGAACAACACGAATCCTGCAGCTTGATATTAAAATGCCTGTGTTTGATGATCTTGTTTTCATGTCACCACCTCAATATACAAAAACTGAGAGGTGTTCCAAGAGCAGGATTCCCCCAATAGGAGTGTCACTTTCCTCTCTTCCTATTGGACAGTTTTCATGTTTGGCTTAAATTATCCAGCTATCTGGGAAATCCTACTTTGTGGAACACACCTCTGGTAACAGCATAGATTTAAAAATTATTTTAACTACACATCTAACTGTTCATCCATCAGGGGTAGCATAGGGTGCAAGATGGGGGGCACATTCAGAATGGGATGCCAGGCCAGCGCAAGGCAGGGCAGGGCACCTACACGCACCGTCATACTCACTACGGCAACAGGGACGCCATTTAGCCTAACTGTACATCTTTGACCCGCGGGAGGAAACTGGCACACCCAGAATCAAATATGACATGGGGAGAAAATGCAAAACCCACACACAGAGCACAAACGAGACACTGAACTCCAGAGGTAAGGGAACAGTGTTACTGATTCAACCCCACACCTGCAGCATAAAAAAAATTGGCAATCCTTGTAATTTTACTGCTGACAAAATATAAATAATGTGTTACTCGTACTTTCGATTATTACTTGCATGAGCAACTATTGAGGGGAAAAAAAAAAAAAAATTCTTAAAAACAAACCTGAAAAAAGGGAAAATTAGAAAAGCCCAAAAGCAATAGCTGGAAACTATTTGAAGAAACTCTTGCTGCCTTTCAAGTGATGTTACAGTGCTCTCCTTCCTCTTTCCCAGGTCCAGCATGCATGCACAGGCAACTTGCGTCACACACAGCAAACGAAATGTAGCACACAGATTTAGGGGAAGCAAGAGCCACTTTGCCAGCAACAGAAGTTGTAAATACTGCCCAACTTCTCTGAGCAGCACATTCGAACCAGTATTTCGTTTAATAAATTAGAGACAAGGAACAAAAATGATAAATTATAGACAGGCAAACATGAGCCACAGTAAGAGTCAAGGTGAGTCACAGTTGTGGTAAACTTCCAGGCGGTGCCAGTATGATCGCGAACACGTAGAAGAGACCCATTAACAGGTTCAGTTTCGCGGTCTTCTGGGGGATCTTTGAGTAGCACTGCCCACGGAACAGTTTCTCCAGCGGGAAGGCCATGGGCAGCGTGAGTAGGGGCAGTGCCATGCTGATGGTGTACCTCGTTGCCAGGAAGCAGAAGAGCACGTAGGGGACGAAGAGCAGCAGGTTGAAGAGCACGTAGGAAAGGGCAGGTCCGATGAGGATGGCCAGCGTGACGATGCCCGCCTGCCGGTCCGACTCCATGTCCCTGGTGTTGTTGCTATGCAGGATGGCCTCCGTGTTGAGCGCCAGCGGCACGGCGTAGACCAGCGGCAGCGCTGACAGGTAGCCCACCTGCACCGCGTGTGCGAACATGACTGCCAGGGGGCCGAAAGTGATCAGAATCACCACGTCGCCCAGCGCCACGTATTTCAGTCCGATGCCTGCAGGAAGAGATGCATGGGGGGGGGGGGACATCACATACGCACATAAACATGGAGTAATAGTTTTAAAAACCTACATTTATTTATTCAGCAGTCGCTTTTATTCAAAACGACAGAACTGAGAAAGCAGGATCAACGGGAGCAACTAGGGATTAGGGTCTTAGCTAATGAGCCCAGTGGGGAAATCGCTCGGTCAGCCCCAGGATCTGTAGCAGTGACCTCAGGATCGCGGGCATCAGTCCTAACTTGCAGAGCCACACACCGCCGTATCTATCAGGACTTCATGATTCTACGGCCAGACTTTATAAGTCGGTACGACACACAACAAGCACAGAAATATGGGACAGCGGAAAACAACAGCTACACAGAAGGTGGAAGAATTACACAAAATGTACAACATGGGCGGGAACACGGCCTTTAGGAGAGTTAGAAGGGGCACCTCCAGTGTAAAGGAAGGAGCCAGAGAGCCCTCCAAAGTAGACGAGCGCAAGGTGCTCCAGCTTCAACGTGGAGAGAAAGTAGAGCAAGGTGGCACACAGGCACCCGACGGAGTACAGCACCGCCCCAAACATCACCACGTCCTGGGGCTCCAAAATCTGGTCCACCAGAGTCCTGTCGTCACTCTTCTTGTGGTCGATGCCCTTGGAGAAGTCGTAGTAAGTGTTTACTAGGTTGCCCGCCCCGTGCACCACTAGCACGGCCACAGCGCACACCATGAACACCAAGAGGTCCACGGTGCCCTCGGACTTGTAAGCCAGCGCGCTGCCCAGCGCTACAGGTGTCAGTGAGGTACTGAAGCTCCAGGGCCGCAGGGCCAGAACGTAGGCGGCGCACTTGGACTTCACACCCATCGCCATCCGGCCGACTCCAGAGCTCGGCTCCACCAGTTCGCGGGACAACCCGCCGGTACCCAAATCCTCCACTGCCACACCATGTCCGTTTGAGCCTGCCAACACAAACGTCTCAGCAAAGCCCGCTTTGGGCCCCTCAGCCATGCCTCTGCCAGGAGACCACAGGTCTAGGAGTGTCTGCAAGGGGACCGGAGAATGAAGGAGAATACTGAAACAGAAAACACAAAACGGAAACTTTAGCCTATTTTTATCCAGTCGAAATGAAACAAGTCAATCGCTGAATTTACACAGGGAATTCATATGTGGCAGGGGTTTTCAACGTATCGCAAATGCGACTTACGCAACGAGAAATCATTTAAGACAAAGGCGTGGGATTGATTTCATTGGTAGAAATCAGCCCCGAACCAGCATCACCCGATACTCTTATCTACGCCCTTGATTCTAGATCACACATTATGAGCAGTAATGACAGGAGGACCCCTGATTCGGGGCCGTGTCGATTTGGAGGGTCCCTGTTTTAAGAAAGTGCGTATTCACGAAAAAAAAAAAGTGCAGAAAATTGCTCGGATGAGAAATCCCTCTCTGTAAATAGGCAGAGCAATTTACAGCTCATCATATAATAATAAAGTCACACTGCACTGAGTGTACGAATGATTTAAATACAGCCGTATCATTGGGAAGACATGCTGTTTGATACGGAAAGGGAAATGGGAATGTCGGATGGGAAGCGAATCCGAATCATATTAACTGAAATATTTAAGACGCACCGATAGACGTGCCTGACAGCAGGACTAACCGGGTCTTATTCAGTCCTCCACTAGACAGATTTACATTAGCTGGCTTGCCTGGATCAGCAACAAGTAAGTGATTATGGAAGATTATCTAGGGTAACAAATTGTGCTGCTACTATCTTGCTAATCTTTTAAAAGACGGAACCGAATACAAAATTTAGAGACTTACCTATTTTACCGGCACAGTAAATGATATCTTTTATACAACGTGGCAAAACATCCGTGTTTTAACATGGCCGTTATTAAGGCACCAGACCCGCTTGAAATTCACCAGCAAATTCATCACGCGTCGATCCCCAGGGGCCGCGCCGCTTCTTCCGGCCTCTCGGTGTAACAGTCCGAAGGACAAATGTCGCTCTTTCATTTAGTTCCGCTTACTCTTATTTAAGGCAACCATGTTCAAATGTCACCAGTGTGTATATATAACCTAATGTTTCACAAAATATATGTATGCCACGCTACTTTAAAAAATGAAATCTTCATTTCAAATAATTATAAGCACATGCATAAATTCATAAAATCTTAATTCTATCATGGAAAAGATTTTATTACAAGAATGGAGTGCTACTGTTGGCTTGGTTCAGAATCCTATGCATTTTACTTATTATTATGTTTAGCATATGTTTACAGGTAATACAATCTATAACATCTAACAACATATGAGTGTAATTAAACGTGTCATTTTCATCCTTCTGTTACAATAAAGTCCAACATTCCATTCTGTTCTTGTGCTCAGATATTTTTCAAAGATGTTGATCTTCTGGAAATTAGTAATTGAGGCAAAATGTCTTTAAATATCCATCCAACCTCCTCTGCTCATTCAGGTGCTGGTTGCAGGGACAGCAGTCTAAGTAGACATGCCATGCCCAGACCTCCTTCTCCTCAGCCACCTTTTCCAGCTCCTCCAGAGGGACACCAAGACATTTCCAGGGCAGGCAGAAGACAATCTCTCCAGCCCCACAATATCCAAATCTTTCAGAAACTCAGGGCGAAACATTTTACATTTCCACTGGGCCCTTGAAAGACCCACAACATACCCCCCCCCCCCCAAAGTGCTCCAGGGGCATCAGAGTAATGTTCTGACGCTGAGGTCAGACCACAGCTCTGCTCTCAGTTGTTTGTATGTGTAGATGTCTGATAAGAGAGCGTGATGGGATATGTAAAGCGAGGCATTCTGATGTACTGCTGGAAATGGCAGATAAAGATCATTTCAACCATGGTGTACAAGAAGGCTGATCAGGGCATTCACAATAAACAAAACCAAAGAGGGGTTTTCACAAGCAGCCCACATGCATGAAATTTGCGTGTTCTCCCCAAGTCGAGCCCACATGTATGGAGTTTTCCTGTTCTCCCAGTGGCAAGTCTGTGTGTGCAGTTTGCAAGTTCTCCCCGTGGCAGTCCATGAGTGTGGAGTTTGCATGTTCTCCCCTTGACAGTCCGTGTGTGTGGAGTTTGCATGTTCTCCCCGGTGCAGTCCGTGTGTGTGCAGTTTGCATGTTCTCACCATGGCAGTTTGTGTGTGTGGAGTTTGCATGTTCTCCCCGTGGCAGTCTGTGTGTGTGGAGTTTGCCTGATCCCTGTTCCCTGGTTCCCACTCTGGGTTGTTCCCTGCCCATAGACTCCAGTCACCCATGACCCTGAACAGGACACCTGGTTACAGGAAATGGGTGGATGGTAATTTATATATAAATATATACACACACAGTCTATATACGCACAGAGACAAAAAAGTTAAGCACCCAGAAGTAATGATCTGATATGGATGTAATTTGGTACACATGCAGACCAGCGATGGGTAAGTAAATGATTCGATTTGCAAGGAGCTGGCACGTCTAGTCACCAGACACAGAGGATGCCTCGTAGATGCATTAGACAGCATTACCAGCACTTAACAGAGTTTGGTCACATTGTGGGTTTGCTTGAGGCCGGGTGGTCGTATCGTGCAATTGGCTGGCCTGCAGGGCAGCCTTGTGATGAAGGATCCAGCCACCCAAGGCAGACCACACCTAGGGAAGATCATTGTATTGTTCGCCCAGCTTTATAAAACCCCATGACATCTGCACCAGCCATCTGGGCACAGGTATTCGACTCCCCGTGTCATCCCGCACCGTGTCTTGACGACTGTCATCAGCCGGACTACAGGTTCACTGTCCCACGCGTAGGCTGCCGTTAACACCAGCGCAGAGACGGCTGTGTTTTGAGTGGTGACGTAACTGGGAGGCCTGGACTGATGATGAATGGCATCGTACTATGTTCAGTTCAGCGATGAATCTCGGTTCAGCAGTACCACGGATGAACATCATGTGCACATATGGCGGTGCCGAGGGGAGAGGACCAGTCCTGCGAAAGTTGTGTAGAGAAACTCAGCGTCACTCCTGGCATCATGGTGAGGGGAGCCCATAGGGTAAGACTTCAGGTCATCTCTGGTGGTGATTCGAGGGACCCTGACAGCACAACGCTACGTCAGCGACATCCTGCGTCCGCATGTCTTACACCTCCTAAGACGGCACCCTGGTACAGTCTGCAGGATCTCGAGGGCCAGTTACAACAGCTGTGGGAGAGGATACAATGGCTGTACGATTCCCTCCCACACCGTATTGCTGCATGTACCCTGGCCTGGGGTGGTGCCACGCCCTAATGACATGCTTAACTTTTTTTGTCACTGAATGTGTGTGTATGTGTGTCTGTGTGTATACAAAGCGGCATGACAGACTGAACAATTCTGCATGTATTTCACTCTATGGAAGACGTGTAGTCAGCGGCACCGCAGTCGCTCTAAGGGAGACGTGTGGTCAGCAGAATAGTGTGCCCCTAAGTTATAGGAAGCTTTCAAAGTACAGACACAGGGAGAACATGCCAGCTCTGTTCAGAGCCAGACTAGAGCCTGTGACCTTGGGGCTGTGAGGTAACATACGCAGTCAGTTGCCATGCTGTTCATTCTAGCAGTACAATGTAATGCATGCAAACTGTACTGAAATAATTCATAAGACCATTCAACATTATCAAATACAGATACAATATTCAAAATTTTTATGAGGTTATGCTTTTAGTGTCCTATCCCTATCAGTTCTGCACCTTTATTCGGTTATACTGTACAACTTTACACTTTTATTTAAGTACTTAGAATAAAATGTTTTCCGCTATTTTTTTTTTTTTGTACAGGGGCTTGAGCAAACAATCGGTTTTCAGCGTCAAATCAGCATTAGTTGCTGCGCAATTCTGATCGCAGTGTATTCAAACAATCTCTATTGACAATATATAAATATTTAAATTAAACTGCTCTGTTTGATCTCGAATGTTGTATGCATGCAAAAAACGGGCAACAACTGCAGTCCTTCCCTTCTGCACCGTATTGTATAAAGAACCACCTGCCCTTTCCATTGGTTATTTTAACACTGCCAAGGTCCCTTATTTTTTAGTTGTAGCTTGAGACACGTCAAATATTTAAACAACGTTGGGGTGAATAGCCTACATAACTGCGCTTTGACCACCATGGTGGAAATCGCTTATGTCTCCTTAATTCATCAGTCAAAATGTATTCGTCAGTACTCTGTAATTGACTTCATATATTGTCTCCAAGTGTGATCGAAGAGACGCAAAGCAGAGTGAGATTTGCACATGGAAAAAAGCACTCCTGATGTCTCAGTACAGTCCTACAGCTTCCAGTACCGCAGATTTTGCATCTTCAAATATATGTCTGAAACGAGATAATAGAATACGGTCCCATAAACCTCATATATACTTATCTATGTCGGAATGTGTTCAATATTCAAATATAAATTTAAGACCGAAAAGCAGAATTAGTCAGGGCTCACAAAGCGCCCGACTGGTTTCCTTTTCTACTTAAAATTGTCGGGATCTGACCTCCATTTATAGTAATGTGATACCGTTTGGCCGTCTCTGCAGTGTAAAGCCGCAGCCTAAAGTTTGCGGAAAAAGGGGAAACGGTGTGTGCAGCGAACTTGAAAGATCTTTTCAGGCTCGGCTGGGAACTGATGCAGTTCCTCCTGCAGAAAAAGTCAAATTCAGTAAGAGCATAAACATATTCGAGGAAAAATAAATGGTGGTTCAACTGCTTCGCTTGTCCCTTTTGAGAGGAAATAATCTGGACGTGGAACTAAAGCGATGGAATACCAGACCTTGAGAAGTCAGCGACACGGCTGCTGTGCTCCTTTAGTCCTTATGGTGTCGGTGATCAGTGTATTTTTCGTGGGGATGCAAGAAACTGCAGCATTTGCCACTTGGACCATGGAGGTAGGGTGTGCTAATTTCGACGCAGTGGGAGAGATGTCATCAACTTTATTAGATCGAAAATTAACGTGACATGTAAAAATTTTCCGAAATTTACATAATGACACAAACAGCATTGCTTGTGATAGTCTCTCTGGTTTGAAAAACTAGGAATATAAAATAAATATTTTTTTTTGTCGTATAATATCTTCCCATTATTATGTCCAACGTAATTTCGTCTCTGAACCAACAAGTAACCCCCCCGGCCCAAAATAGACGCTCTGCGGACTGCTCGCTCGCCTTTATCAGCACGTTAACGGTACATTCAAGTTAGAATAAAAGTATTTCGCTTAGATTTCTGCAAGCATCTTACTGGTGTTCACTCCAAGACGTCATTCTTTGTAACGAAACTTTTTTTCAAGAAATTTAATTTCTTGATCATTTTACACATAACACGCATTTTTGTTCATTTACAATGTTGTTTTTGGAGTGATGTCTATTTTAAGGATCTGTCTTAAAAGGGACTATATATGTATGACCTGAAAAGAAATTGTGCATAACCACTATTCAGCTGTTTGCAACTGGTTATTTAACCAAATGTAGTATCAGGGCACCCTGGTTATGAAATAAGCCGTTAAATTATTTTTAAAATATAAAATGCATGAAAAAGTGGCTAGATGACGTAGAGTCTCATTTTTATATTCTATGACCTACAGCCTTTGTGGCTTTGGTAGGCCAAGGGTTTGTGTGGGTCTTCTGCATGGATCATGGAGGTTAGAGAAATGTCTACTAAGGCAACCCTTATGAAAATTCACTATGGTTTCCTTTGGTTTTTTATGCAGTAACCATAGTTTTACTATGATACCTCATGGTACTTTGGTACTACCCATAGTACTACCATGGTTTATCCATAGCACTTCATGGTAACTATGGTACTACTATGGTTTGTAAAAAGCATGGTTTGGAAAGACCATAGTAAAACAAAGACCATGGTTTATGACCAAGATTATACTCAGGTTTAACTGTAGTGAAACCATGATAAAATCATAGTCATGGTTTACATGGTTACCAAAAAAAACACATGAAAAACGGCAAATCGTTGTTATTTAATCATAGTAGAACCATGGTTGATTTTCGTAAGGGGATACATGAGGGCCTTAGCAAAATGACCTTGGAACAGTTTTAACATATTTGTGTGCAATTAGGGAAGATAAATACTTTGTGTAATTATGCACGGGTACACCACATGTACAGCTTTAAATAATAATGCTAACCGTGTTGACACCTAATGACCATATAGATGGCAGAATGGCTTCTTCAGGTTTCCCGGCTGCATGTTCATTTGTTGTGATGATTGATGGTTGTCTCTCTCTTTGTCTCCTGACCTGCCCTGTGCCAGATATTGGAGTATTCTCTAATGGGCTTCAAGTGGAACTTGATTGAAACGACAGTTCACTTGTTTGCTTTTCTCAAGGTTCACGGCACTCAGAAGACTCTTCTCAGCTCCTCCTCTCCTCTCAGCTCTAGGTTAAGACCTCAATACTCAGCTGTCCTGCTTCTTCATTCTCTAGCATTTACATCCAAGAAGAGTCACAGGAAACGGAATGTTCTGAAAAATTTCCAGCTTCGTTCTTAGAGGCTGGTCATTCGTGTTAAAGCTGTTTCCTGGGCATTTTGGTGTGCAGCTTCTGCCAAATGCCAGTCTGGCATGTATCTCTTGTTTATCTCTTGAACAGCAGCACCATTGCGCCCGTAGCTTCCGGGATGGGCTCCGGACCCCCGCAGCTCAAAAAAGGGACAAGTGGGTACAGAAAATGGATGGAGGGATGGATGGATGGACATCAGCACTGTGGTCATAACTTTACGTTCTACAGATGTAGCCCAGGTTTCATCATTGTATTTATCCTTGTTTCACTCCACCAACCTGGAACCTGGACAGTTTTATCGTATTCTGTTCTCACTGTGGCTTCTTGTCCAGTGTGGAGTTTCTTCCTAAGCACAGTGAGATGTTCTGACATACCAGCTTTTTCTGAGAATATTATATAGTTAGACGCGGTCGTCCCAATGAAAGGCATTTTTCTAGTCAACAAAGACCATGTTGAGCTGTGACTTTCTCATTATCCACTGTACATTAGCAATGATGTCTCTTGTTCATCAGGCAATTTTTCATTTTGTGTAGGGCTTTAATCTATGCTGAATGACCTTTAGCATAAATGACGTTTAGCATATTGGTATGTGATAGGAGGGAAATGATGTGATACAGACATTGTCAGGTGTCCCTTCTGTGGTATTGGGATATAATGCAGGCACTTCCAATCTATAGGCCATTGTTTTCTTGGTATAATTTGTTCTATATATCCTCCAATAAGGTCCTTCCACGCAGATCCTTTCATTAAATATATATTGTGATTGTTGTTTTTGTTATATAAGTCTGTGTATTCCTTCTGTCTGTGTCTAATATGCATTTTGTCAGTTACTGCCTGGTCAGTGACGTCCATAAACCTATTATAACTGACTTTTAATCTCATTGATCTTTGGAAAAAAGTTTTTTTCCCATGTTTACTTCTTTCTTCTGTGTCTTTACAGGTGTTGTAATATTGGACTTTGTCTTTGTTGATAGATTTCAAAAATTTCCAATTTCGTATTTCCAAGAGATCTATATCTTTCCCGATTTCGGCTCCAAGTTTGATTCTGTCCTTCATCGCCTCCCCTGTTCCTTCTGTCACACAATTTGATTTATCAGCGTTGCTGATCTTGATCAGTACTTTCGCAGATTCCTCTTGTATGACATCTTTGAATTCCATTCACGGTTCCTTTGTTCTTCATCAGCTGGGTCCAGCATCTTGAATCAGCCTCTGAGAATGATGCTTTCCTTGAAGGAAATGGGTCTACTTTCCAGGTCTTTTCTGGAAGTCACATTACTTTCATTGCTCTTTTCCCAGAAGATATGAGTCTAAAGGTGCTTCTTGTTGGTCGTGAGGGACTCTGCAGATGTAGATGATGAAGAACACTTTGAGCAGTTTAGAGACTGCAGTTGACCTAATCTACACACTTTGTGTCAGTCTTACATGACCCTATGAGTGTTTGTAAGAAATGCTGGAGTTCATATGAGGGGATGACTGAAGCCAAGGTTTGTGTTCAACATAACAAGGCTGCCTTCTCTGTTCTTGGGTGGCTTGATATGGGAGCTCTGCTCTTGCTGGTGCAGGAAGTTGCCTGTCTCACCCACAGGCCTTTTGCTGCAGCCCCAAGAATGTGTTTGGGCTCCAGTGTCTGCCAAAACACTTTGGTCTCCCAGTAGATTGTGGAAAAAAAGGAAAACAGTTTATAGTATGGAGGTTTCTTCACCCACTCAACCATATGTGCAGTTTTAAGCTTGCTGTGCTTCAGTTGTATCTTATGTGAGCCCTCTCTTTGTTTTCACGACATTCATCAAAGAGATTGCAAAAGTGACAGGTTACTCATCTGGGGGAGAAAAGGATGATGTTTATTTAATCAGACAGGGACCATAACGAAGGATAACAGAATCTCAAGCCTCCGTGGTGTCTTGTAGACCAGTGTTTCCTAACCCGTTCCTTGGGGACGCCTAGAGAGTTCATGTTTTTGCTCCCTTCCAGCTCCCAGTAGGCTGAGTGGGAGCAAAAATATTGCCTGTCGGGTAGGACCTGGGAGGAAGCAATAACATGGACTGTGTGGGGGACCCTGAGGACCGGGTTGGGAAACCCTGTTGTAGACCAGTGCCAAGACACACCCCCATGCACATCTAGGTCCCTGCATCAGCTCTGTGTTCACCTCACATTATTTGAAAATCGCCTTAATGCTTGAATCGGTCTGTTTCTGCTTGTCTGCTCCGATCTGAAGTTTTTGTCTCCCAGGCGGGAGACTAATAAATTTTCCGAGCCCTTGTCAGGTGCGAAGACTTAGCGTGTTCCGCTAACAGTGCATGGCATTGCATGGCTGATTTGGTGCATGTTAATCATAAGATCACTGCAGTTGGGGAGAAGCTCAGATCCCTAAGATGATTCATGATCGTTCTCACCTCTTATGCTGATGAATGTGGATGAAACTGGATTGAAGCTGGAAACGCCTTTCAAAGCTTTTCCCCCGTGTGGACACCCCCACACTCTAGGGCGCGAGTTGATTCTGCAGCCCCTAAATTGCCAGCTACTGATAACTAATCCGATCTGAAGACTAACTGCTTCTTTCATTTATATTGATGTTGTATTAATCAGAAAGACCTCAGCCATGCGTGAGCCAGGCAGCTGTCTGAGTGTGGACAGACCGGCTCCTCAGTCTTCCCAGTGTGTCATCGTGCACCGTGGGGAGTTTTATTTCCAAGTGGGGGACCATGGTAAAAAGCGGACATAGTAACTGGGTTGTCCGGTTGCAAAGCGAAGAGCAGCAGTGTTATTTTGGGAACAGTGCTGGGGAAATGACGTCTCCCCTTCAGACCCAATTATGAAGCATAATCGGTATGTCGACGGCACGCAGGACAACTGGGCTCGACAGAGCCGGAAAACTCCCCCCTCGAATGAACATGAGCCGGTCCCGCAGCAGAAGACATAAGATAAGATAAAACTGTATCGATTCCAGGGGGAAATTCTTGTGCATGTGTTTTTACCGCCTTACACTGAATTATGGGTAAAGCACTCAAAAATGCAGCTCGCTTTTTCCAGAAGAAAGTTTCTGAGTGGCTTCAGACCCTGCTGGGTTTCAGTCGCCTTGCTCAGTAAGCTGGTCTGCCCCCCCCCAAAAAATAAAATATAACAGCTCACTATATTCCACATGCAGAGTAATGAGTTGAAATCCACTTCTGAGTCTGCAGGAGTGTCCTGTGTAGAAGCTTTTAATGACATGAAACAGAAAAGTAGGGGAAAAAATTTTCAGGTGATTTCAAAAACTAAATTTAGGGTGTTATCCTACGCCACTCTGCTAATTTAGAGTAGAAGTTTATCACTATGACAACATGCCGTGTTTAGGGGGGGGGGGGGCTGTTTGTGATTTAGGGAAGTTCAAACCAGCTGTGAGCACAGTCAAGGACATAAAAATTTTGCACACGAGTCTGAAACGAGTTATTCCGTTAAAAGCCCTCGTCTGCTCTGTTAAGTTTTGACTCCAGGGCACAAAAGATAATGGCTCTCACCAGCCCTGATGCTACCTTGCCTTTGGCTCTCGGTCTTTGAAACATATTCCATGGTTGAAAATGACACATAACAAATGAAAAAACAACAGACAGAAAAGCACAGGTGTGTTTGGTTTTTTTTTGCTCATTCATTGTATATATATGAAAAATTGTATTCTGGAATCTGTTATTTTAAAATCCTATGCCTTAGTGCTTGGTGGAATTTACACTGAAAGCATTTTCCAAAGTAGGCTGTGTATCTAAGGTCAATCACCTTCGTTTTTACACATTTTCTGATTTATTTCAAACTAAACTAAACTGTGCATAGTTGGCGAAATGTAAAATAATTCTTGGCCTCGAATTAATTTGCATGTCTGATGATGTTTCATTGGGTTTGCTGCAGTAGCCTAAGATTAAATCTGTGACAAAACGCATCGCACATCATACGGTGGTGCATTCCGGGTCAACCCCGACCCAAACTCGGGCCGTTACTGAGGGGGAATTCCCCAAGACCCTAAACCTCTTTGATAGGGGAAAAATAAGTGGCAATTGTTTTTTTTTTTTTTTTTTTAAATAATAATAATTAAAAATCTGCTATGGCACAGATCTCGCCCTCACAGCAGCATGTGGCTCGCTGAAGGCCGGGGGCTCTTGTCATTAGCCTTCATTTTTATTTTGCCGAAGGAAGAAGCTGAGCCCACCGGCGTGTTGATGATCGGGATCGGTAAAAGCCTGCATTCTCGGGTGCTGAAGCTCTCCAGGAACAAGCGCTACACCCTCACCCCAGAAAAGCTCAAGTGGGACAAATTCAAGCTGACATACAAGTAGGAGGCTTAGCACTGAGACAGAGCTTCCACACACGGCCTGTTCCTTTCTGTCCTCCATATTCTGAGGTTTACGGTACCCAGTCATTATCAGACAGACTCCAATACCCTGCGACTAACAGACAGAGGCGTCAAAAGCCAGTTTAACCACATAAGTTCAGGGGTTTATTCACTGTTCCCGGGGAATCTTGTACTTCTTCATTCGCACACAGCACACTGTCGTTCTGATTTGCTCGACGGTCAGCAGTAAACCCTCTTTCTCCGCTTCCCGAGGCTGCTGTCATTTCCGAAGAACTTAATGAACGCTAGTGATACACGGAAAGCCTTTGCCAAGGCCTTCATCATGTGGAGTGACGTCTCGCCGTTCAGCTTCCGGGAGGTGCCCGCCGGCGAGGAATCCGACATCAAGATAGGTGGGAGACCCTTTGCTGGGGAAGGGGGGAGGGGTTGGCTGGATATAACCGTGATCCCGTCTATAGAAACCTGCCAGATACCTTGATTCAGTTCAATTAATTACCAAAGGCT
>JAODKF010000116.1:335553-361592 GCA_026779585.1 Mormyrus proboscirostris
GGGGGGTACCAATCATAAATTACGATTATTTTACACATTATTTTACACATTATTTTAAGTTACCGGAGCCCCTCCTGCGAAGGGCGCCATTACAAGTTTGATTTCACCAACCAGGCCAGTAACTGATGCTGTAATTTTGTCTCTCCTTTCTGGTCAATGTGGGAAACTCAAATCACACATGTAAACCATTTAAAAAGTCATCTTCTAAGGGGAAATGAACTGGGTTTTTTCTCTCTCTCTCAGTCTCGGTTGTTGTGAGAAAAGTGACTGTCGACTGTGGTTTTTGGAGGTCTGTGGGAGTCAATGACCTACAGAAAGCGCACGTCGAAAATATGTAAAGAATGATTCCCAGTGGGGCTGAGCTGGCTGTCGCCTCCCTTTTCTCCTCCCCTCCGTCTCCATCTCTCCCCACCACCATGCTCTCTGCCAGGCTTTTACCCCATTAACCACACCGACTGCCTGCAGTCCTACCTGCACCACTGTTTCGACGGCATCACTGGAGAGCTGGCCCACGCATTCTTCCCTCCCAATGGGGAGATACACTTCGACGATGATGAGTACTGGATTCTGGGAAACATGCGGTTCAGCTGGAAGAAAGGTACGTCTGCCGGTCCCAGCCTTACAAATACGAGACCCAGTAGGGCAGTTTGATTGACCGTTTCCATGGTGAGCTGGGCGGTGACCCTGCAGTGAGCGTTTGTACTGTGTGCCCAAGGGGTGTGGCTGACAGACCTGGTCCACGTGGCGGCTCACGAGATCGGTCACGTCCTGGGCCTGATGCACTCACTGAACCCAAACGCCATCATGCACTTGAATGCCACCCTGACGGGACGAAAGCTCATCACGCAGGACGAGGTGTGGGGCCTGCATAGACTCTATGGTAGGCCAAGCTCACCAGAGCTGCAGCACAATAACACGCACACTGTGCTCACAGACCTCCAGCATAACTCTACAGTAGTGTAAGCTCACAGAATTTCTGTCACAACACTTACTCTGTAGTAGACTAAGCTTCTCACACAATATTACATACTTTCATGTTAGGACAAGAAATCAGTCTTCTAAATAGTACAAAACCTAGCATCCATTGTATTTGCTGACTGTAGCCGCAGGTCCATCACAAATTTTGAAAGATCCCGTCTTCTCTCACTCAGGATGTTTAGACAGACTGTTTATTTGCTCTGCTTGGGCACGAAAGGGCTATTGTGAAAGCAAGAGGAAGCTCATGCAGAAGCACTGCCCTTCCAGCTGTGATTTCTGTTACGGTAAGAGTGGCTGATTCATACCTTAGGGGCCACGTCTTCGCATAGCGACAGCGGAGAAGGGGTTGTGTGAACAACACCAGTCTATCGAGTTTGGGGAAATTTCTGCATAAAGTGAAGTCTTGTGTGCATTCCACAACGGCTTCAGAGGGATAATAAAATTAAAAAGCAGACTCTGCTGTGTGTTCAGAAATTTTCCTGGCCTGAGCAAACGAAGAGATCTTGTTATAGATCTGTACAGATTACGCTGTCAGAGTACGTCTGGCCAGCCGGTTCCTGCTTCCAGGTCATTGCTTACTCACTGGGATAGTTTGGGTTTGTTTCATTTGCAAATTTAGGTGATGGGGGGGGGGAAAGGACAGCAAGGTCAATCGCCTCACACCATAATCTGTCTCCTTGCCGACTGAGAAGAGTCATGTTCTGTGGAAAATCCCACTGTGATAATGTGTCAGATTTTAAGGTAGTCTGGACAAACTAAGTGAACGGAGACATGGTCCATTTAAATTTGGGTACCTTAAATCTGACAAGTTATCCAGCTAAGCCAGAAATCTGGCTTTGTGATCCAGGCCCGAGCTGTGGATTAGTAGTACGTTGTCAATGTATATTAGTTACTGAACTGTTTATAAAAATACAGGAGGTCAGTTCAATCTTACTTTGAATTTTCTCTAGTGAGGTGACCAATGCTAAACAGAAGTGAAAAGCTGATAGATTGGCCCAAAAAAGCACCTATAAATGCCATGTAGTTACTATATCATCAATATATGAAGCGATAAAGCTGAGATGCATATAGGATGATCGCACTGAAGATCAGCCATGGTATTTCGAGCACTAACCTTTTGAACACCCTCCGGCACAGAGTTCCCCTTTCCCACAGTGGCTCCCACCCCCGTACCCCCCCGAACCAAACACAAGCTGGTGGCAGAGGGGAGGAAGCTCACCTTTCGCTGCGGGAAGAAAATCGCTGCAAAGAAAGGCAAAGTTTAGTGAGTATCACCAAATATCAACATCTGCTCAGCCAGAAAGCAACGCTGTCATGTTATCGCCGGTTCTGTTTGTGCGATTCGGGCCGCAACACCCTGCGTCAACTGGGCTGTTAGAGGCCAGCAGGGACAATGCGTGCGACTCCCTCCGGGATGCATTCCTGCTCGCCCGAGGCTTACTTTTCACACTGTGCTCCGTGCAGAACTGTGACGAAGGGTTTGCGCAAATAGGAGGGTCAAGCCTACCTCTGCAGAGCCTGGGAAGGTGCCATGTCTCTCTCGCCCGGCCTGGCGTACCGCTAGCTAGCTTCATACAGAAATGCTATAAATGCTTTCGCCCTTAGGTTTCTATTTAAACACTATTTACATCCACTATTCAGTGGCAGCAGAATCTATAGGGCTACACACATACACACACGCGACTACCCTAAAAACGTCACCTACACACTTGTATTCAGTCTGTATTTCTATTGAATGTCTAGTAGAAGCGTCACCCTAACCCTAGCCCCCCCCCCATCAGCTGGTACAAAGACGGGGAGCTGCTGGAATTCTCCCACCCAGGGTACATCTCCCTCAAAGACGACCACATTAGCATCGTGGCCAACGCCATCAACGAGGGCCTCTACACCTGTGTCGTGAGGAAGAAGAACAAGGTGCTGACTAACTACTCCTGGAGGCTACGGGTACGCTTCTGAGGAGCCCCCGCGATCCTGGCTAACCCAACACCCCACCACAGAGACATGGAAGCATCTGGACCCTGAGGGCAGTCGGACAGCACGCACACACCTGGGCAGCAAAATCAAAATAAAAGTCATAACTTTGACTTCTTTTGTCATGTGTTGAACTAAATACCCTGATTTGCAGAACTATCCTGAATAACCTCCCAAAAAACAAACTATTTTACATTATATGTATACAAATTATTATAGCAAGAACATACACTGAGGACAAAAGTTACATCTTAGGTTCAGATTTTTTTTTGTCATTCATAATATTTTTACCATGCAGCTCTAAACAGTGGCTCAGCAAAATTAAATAAAAAAAATTAAGAATAAAAGCTATAATGTGTTAAGCAATGTCATGTAATATAGCCTTTTCAGCACTCGCTTTGATACTTTTATTTGGGGGGGGTGGGGGGGGAGATATGGAAAGGATCTCAGTGGCATGAAGAACGTTCCAGCAAAAACAGGATGACGGCCAAGACTTTCCCACCTGATCAAGTCATTCAGGGTGCAGCCTCGCATTTGCAGGCTTTGACTGTGCAGGAGCCTGGGATTCCAAAGACTTCATAAACATCTCACGCTAAAATTCTCACACACTGCCTTTGTACATACATATATACACCGAACATTTTTATATTCTTAAAAATTCAGTGTTAAAGTTAAAACCGGCAAGGGTTCCATTAAATAAACCAAAAGCATTTCATGTCATTCGTTCCACTTACAGATGCCAGAAAATAAAGGCCCATAGCAAAAGGCAGTATTTCAAGATGCCAGAGCTGGTTTGCTTAAAGTTACAAATTCCAATTTATGCTGGATAAATCTTTACAAAAGAAAATCCTTAAAATCCCTCTCACAACAAAGAAAGAAAACTCTGTTGTTCTTTAAAAAGAAGGAAGTTGTTTCTGGATGCGTGTGATGACGTCACTCTTCTGGATGGCATGTGATGACGTCACTCTTCTGGATGGCATGTGATGACGTCACTCTTCTGGATGGCATGTGATGACATCACTCTTCTGGATGGCTCCTGCTCAGCTACTCAACTGAGGCATATAGTTTCCCCACAATCTCTCAGGATTTTTTTCCCTAGGAATTAAAATTCAGGGAAAACCACAGTGAAGCTATATTTGTTATTTAGTGCTGTGTGTAATGAAATGTTACTCAGAGGAACCCTGAAAGTGACTGCAGACTAATGAAAGATACAGAGTAAGTGTCAAAGAATTTTATTTTAAGAATAACATCTTCCAAATCAGTTCCCTGGTCAGAATTAAATGGATAGATCATTTCACTTCATCGTTGGTTTATCAACCTATTACCTAGTACAGCATCACCACGGTGAAGTGGGGAAAAAAAAAAATTAAAAATCAGCTGGTAGTAAAAGGAAAAATAAAACAGACCAGTTCTCTCTATCAAGGAGATGACAGCCCCCGTCGCTGAATTCCAGAGAACTTATAACCTACTGCTGCAGGGGTCCAATGTCACAAGTATGAGATGAACTCGTAGTCCAGATGCAATAGGAGTTTATATTGTGGCAAAACATTTCTTACATTTGGACAGGACGGGATTACCTGCTCATATGAAAGGAAAACAAAACAGCTTTTAGCAGGACCTTCCATCTGGGCGTTACTCAAAACAAATCAGCAGGCTTCCCTCACCGGAATTATCAGGAAGAACTTTGGAGTGAAATAAACTCACTCTCAGTCTTAAAAATAGTCTTTTCTGCTTTCTCACCGAGAACAAGCAACGGGCGACTTCGCAACTCCATGGCTGTCTTCACCATGGCGTCCGGTGTCTCTTGGTTGCATGGGTGCCTTTGATTAGCGGCTTAGCTCAGAATGAGTCCATCCCTCACCCAAAAAGACAGAAGATGCCACGGAAGCCCCATCGAGTCGGTCCATTTCGGAAAGCCTGGATCAGAACTTGAGGCTGAACCCAGGTCCGGCTGCAGACGCTCCCTGGTTCGTGGTGGTCAGATGAAAGCCAGTGTCCTTCAAGTCATCATCTCCCTTAAGGACAAAGGAAACAAAACATCACCCAAGCGTCAAAAAACACCCACATTCTCTTCAGTTTAATCGCCGGTCGTCTGAGTCACACAACCACTCTGCCATCCTTCTGTAATTATTTCCTTAACAGATGGGTTTATCCAGTTGTTTACAGAGCAAACTACTTTATTGCCTCCCATGCTGTCTACATTAGGCGGTTTGCATCGAGCCAAACTGGGTTATGCATGATGTGCATGCATATATTGGTGGAGCCTTCCCAGATGACACACTTTCAGCTGCTCATAATGTTGAGTAGACATCTAAAGGTACTTAATGTTCTTACTTATTTAGAAAGCTGAATATTTTATAGCAATAACCTTGATTAAGGGTTTGGCCTGGAAAATAATCCAGCAGCCTTCTGCCTCATTTAGCACTGCTAAAGCTGCCTGCTAACCCACAGCTGCTCAACCCCAGTCCAGTCTACGGTACCCGCACAAGTGTGCGTGTCAGCCTGAGGGGGGCGCCCTCACCAGCTGGCTGTAGCCCAGGCCGCCCTCTGGGGGCCGGGGGCTGGTCCCACGCTTCACACGCTGCTGCTCGCTCTTGGCCGGCCACGTGGGGAACATGGAGGGTTCGATGGGCAGTGGCGTCTCCCTGAAGTATTCATGTTTGAGCGCCTCATCTGCAGAGATCCTCCGGGCCGGACAGTAAGTTAGGAACCTGGGGGGGGGGGGGAGACAGGGGAGTCTCAGGGAACATACTGGTGTCTTGGTTCTCATTTCTTCCAAAAGCCCGACGACCTCAACAATAACAGGATGTTAAATGCTAATTAATCAAGGTGATTAGCCTGGGGAATGCTCCAGAAGAGCAAAGGCTTGCAGGCCTCCAGAAGAGCAAAGGCCTGCAGGCCTGCTGCACTCCACCACCCAAAATGAAACAAGCAGCACACTCTAAACCTCGCTAATGTTGTCCAAAAGCCAATGAGCTCAGCTTAGACACTTATAATCATAGAGTAGGACACCTGCTTTAAGACAATAAACACATTGTATCAGAGAATAGCTGCAGCATTAGCGCGCCAAACAGCACTTCCCAACCTGGGATTCCAATTAGCCACATTTCCATGACATTTACTATTAGGGTCAGGACTTTGCAAAGACGTGACTGAGCTCCTAAAAATCCTCCAAAAGCACCCCCCCCCCCCACTTGGGAAAGGTCCAACCCTTCTTGAGAGGCCTCAGTATTTTAATTACGGCTCCTTGCCAGGGGTGAATAAAATTTAGGGAAGTGGTAGGCCTAAGATATATCTGCCTAGAGAGAGGGCAAAGCAACTTCACTACAGAGCTGGAATCACACCAGGGTGCAAAATTCACAGGTGATTGCTATGACTGTGGCACTCGGTCAGTGATGGAACTTTCTGGTGCAGCAGAACTGCGCGCGAGCACAGCTGGTCAAGCCCGGACCTAAGAGATGAACTTTTGAGGGCGATCATCTCAAATTGTGATGCCAGTCTCTGCACATTACCATTTTAAAGAAAATGACAACCTAGAGGGAGAGAGCCGTTCATATGCTTTTACACGGTGAAGAATGTGAGGGCACGTCCCACAGGAGCAGGGGAGCAGCTACTGCCTCACGTTTAACTGCTCTTATGAACACAAAAAGCGCTCCTAACATCATCATCTGAAAGTCATTTTGATTGGAAACAGCAGGCTTTCCATAAACACTCATTGCTTACCAGAGTTGGAAAAAGTACGTGTCCCTAGTGAAACAACAAATGCTGCTTCAACTGTACTTTCCAGAACCCAAGTGAAGTTAAAAGATTTTGATAGATATCTGAATGACTCATGGCTAGATGTCTACACAACATGCTGGGGGCTACATACATCTGAAAACTGCACCTACAATTTAGTTCAATAATTACTTCCATAGATGGCACAAAGGCTGCAGTACTAGGGCACAGCTTGTTTCTACCCCAAACAAGCATTTTTAGCTTGTTTACATATTATTTCTCTCCTTAGACGACCTTTTAAACTTCAGAAAATATTCAAAAGTGTACAACACCACTTCCTCTTATGGAACTTGAACCTGCAACCTCTCGGCTCAGAGCCTTAACTTCCATAACCACCTCCAAATCCCAGGAATAAACAGACGCCTCTTCCCATTGCTGGAGATGAATGTACAAAGGAGCACAGAAAGACTCACTTGTTCATGAGATCAAAACCCTGATCAGACAGCAGAGCCCCAAAGCGCTTGCGGAGGTTGTTGTAGGGATACTCAGTGAAAGTCATCTTCTTCACCGCAGGAAGCTCATTATAGCCTGGCCAGATCTTCTCACTTGGTGATCCCAAATCCTGATTAGAATAAAGGAAGAATGGAAGCTGTCAGCATGTATATCAGGACCAGCTGAAGAGTGTGAAACATAAAATAAAAGCAACACAACAGGGATCCACTCAAACAATCTTTTGTTCATGGGTCCAAGGCCTTATTCACCATGTCACCTTTTGACTTTGTACAAATATATATTGTCAGAACGTTAAATCATCGTGTTTTGTTGCGATTTTGGCATTTAATCTGATCATGTCTTAATACTCAATCAGGAATGCTAATTGTCATCTGACACTGCTGATGGTCGCCTACCCACACATCCCAGTAGTACACACTGAGTGGCAGGCAAGTACAACAGCAACAACGATTCAAGACATACCTTAAAGATCTTGTTAATCTGGTCGATTTCTGATTTCCCAGGAAACAGGGGCTTTTGGGTCAAGAGCTCCCCAAAGATGCAGCCTACGGACCACATATCCACAGCTGTGGAGTACTCCTATTCAGAAGCGAAGGGAAAACACACACTTCAGAGCAACGAAACAGATGATTATAAGCCCTTGTTCAGTCCAATGCTAGACTGACTCACCTTGCATGTCCTGCATGTCTTCACTGTATGACATCACCACATTATTTACAACCAGTGTTTTCCGTTAAGCGGCCACGTGCACAGATTTGTTAAGTACCTGTTTTATTGCATCTGCCTTTTTGTTAAGTGATTTATCACGGATAAAACAGACAGGAGACCATAACATGCATGCCTGCAAAGGCTGTGTGGAGCAATGCAAGGGTGCGTATATTTCATAATAACGATAACATCAAGAACAACAAGGGCTTGAACCAGCAACCCTGTGATAGCAAGCACAGAGGCTTAGCTTAGGGAGACACACACACCACCGGAAGTTTGAAAATAAGAAAAAACGGACCAGTGTGATGTCATGATAACACAAAGCATAAAACACAAGCCCCTCCCCTTTTTGACCCAGTAACATATCGAATTTGGCAAAATCGGGATGTCCCACTCACCTTGGCACCCAGCAGGAGCTCAGGGGCCCGGTACCACAGCGTCACCACCACAGGGGTGTACGGTTTCAGGGGGGAGCCATACTCTCTCGCCAGGCCAAAGTCCCCCACCTAAAACAGGGGCAGGGGCCAGACATTATCTTCGTCAGGGAAGCCACAAGAGACTCTGGTCCTGGAATTCAGCCTAGCAGTCAGTATAGGGTTATCCCTAAGCAATGAGATCTGGTCGTTAAAAACCTCCACGTTAGATTTTGCCGATGTGCAAATATTCCCACAATTTCAGAATAAGACAAAATGAAAATGCCACTGGCCCAAAGTGGGGACATTTGTGTCACCCTATGCCATCAGAAACACAACCAACTCTCAGGATGATACTGCCACCACTGCTACTCAAAGGCTTAAATACATACGAAAATGTGCAGTGCAAGGCAGGGAGTGCAAATGAATTTAGTTGAGGGGGAACAGAACAGTGGAGTGGAGCGAAAGAGGTGGGCTAGAGTCCTGCGAGCTGGGTGCCGTTTGGGACATGGAGCTCAGATGCTATGAAGAGCAGCTCAAAAAGAGCCGGCAGCACTCAGCTGTGCATCATGGGAAAATAAAGGTGTAGCTGAAGGGGTCCACTGCTCCCCACTACTGCATCAGGGCACATTTCCCCTGAAGCATAACTGCTAACCACATTAGCAGCTTACATAGTTAGAACCATGCGACTGAATGGGTCCGACTACGCAAGTTGCCAACTAGAGCTTTTGGGAAATGCACCTCTGATCATCATAAAGAGGACGGCCTCTTGGAACAGAGCAGTTCGGACAACGTTCCTCCCTACACCGTGGTCTCCGTGCTATGACAGTGCTAGCTCTCCTCATTCAGCCGACCAGCCTGCATTTAGCACCGCCAAAGCAGCCCAGTCTGCAGCACTGTGTCACAAGCTCCTCCATGACGTGGTGCAGGTCCAGCATGTTACTAACGGAGCCGTGACGGTATCTGCAGGACCGCGCCGTCCGTGACGGTACTTATAGGAGTGTACCATGGCCACTCTAGATAGCAGACCCCACTAGGCTTCTGCTTTCCTCTGCTGTTCTTACACTGATAAATGCCACAATAGCAGAATCAGTGATCTTCTGAAGGTGGCATGAGCCAGAGTTATACATGAAGTTTATGATGTAGAGCAGATGTAGTTTCCTGACCTTCCCAGGCCTAAGTGTGATCCCAGCCTACAGAAAATCAAACGCCCATCACAGACCCGGCTCTGACACTGCGGCTGTACCTTGAGTATCCCTTTATGACTGAGCAGCAGGTTGGACGTCTTCAGGTCCCGGTGCAGAATCCAGTTGTCGTGGAGGTGGCGGACACCTCGCAACAGCTGAATCATTAGGGTTTTCACCTCACCTGGGAAGGAGGTGGAGAAGCAGATACAGCAAGTGAGTGAAAGAACATTGGCTACGGCATGACAGCAGATCAGATACACAAATCGGACGTCAGTGTGCAGAAACAGAACACCAGAGGGCGCCACAGGGCCATACGGCTCCACACCTGGTAGAAATGGCTGCTTCATGGTCTCCATTAGGCTCTTGAGGTCATGCTCCACATAGTTCATCACAATGTAGATCTTGTCCATGTTGCTCCCAACAACAATCTCCTTAACCGGAGCAGAAGCAGAACAAAGGACACGCAGTGAGACGTTCCTCCCAGAAAACACTGCAGCTCCCAAGAACGTCACAGAAGACAGCCACAAAAATGTCTGTCTGCCCGCTGTAGCCCAGCTCTCTGAATGTAAACAAAAATAAGGACATGCTGCTTTTATTTGGCTGAAGCCGCAGCAAAGAGGGGTCTCGCACAGACAGCTGTGTTTTGAGGGAAAAGGATGTTGTTGGTGCGACAAATCGATGGCTGTGATTCGTTGTTGGGCTTGGCGGTAAAACCGTTAGACTGCATCCCAATTTGCCCAATTCACACGCCGCCCACAATGGAACATCCAGACATTTTGATTTAAATTCAGGATTGGTAGACCTCTGAGGTATGACAGCGTTTTTTCTGCCAAGTATAGCAACTATGACTTATACCAATAAGGATTGCAGGTTCAAATCCCAAATAAGAGGACACAGTGCTGAACCATTATAGCAGGGGTGGCCAATTTTATCCGCAATGGGCCGGTGTATATGCTGGTTTTTGAGATAACCTGTAGGTCAGTTTTTCAAACCCAGGGGTGAGGACTCCAATCAGTCCTCTAATTAGTAATCTAGTTAGAGAGTTGCAGTGAAAACCCGCACACACATCGGCCCTCTGCGGATAAGATTGGCCACCCCTGCATTATAGGGAGCCCTGAACGGCGTGTCAGCCGCTACGTTCTTACGCTTTATTGGCAGACTAACACCGTAAGACCATGTGAGCAGAAAATCCAGGAAGGAGGTGAAGCCGAGTCAGCAGAGCAGCCCGCTCACCCTAACTGTCACTATGTTAGTGTGCTGGGCCTTCAGGATGGTGTTGATCTCCCTCAGCGAGGTGATGGGAAAGCCCTCCTTCTCCTTCTCCATCTTCAGCCTCTTCAGGGCCACAATCTCATCTGAGAGAGAGGAACAGACAGGACATTAAAGAAGGGCAAGGGACAGCAACAAGCCAAACATTCTCATTCTCCGTTGGGCATCTTCCGGTCTCTAAGTGTCTACCAATCCCAAAACCAGGCTGCAGACGTCCCAGGCTACAGACCATGCAAGGGGCCCTACTCGGGGGGGCCACACAGACCATGCAAGGGGCCCTACTCGAGGGGCGCCACACAGACCATGCAAGGGGCCCTACTCGAGGGGCCACACAGACCATGCAAGGGGCCCTACTCGGGGGGCCACACAGACCATGCAAGGGGCCCTACTCGGGGGGCCACACAGACCATGCAAGGGGGCCTGCTCGAGGGGCCAAACAGTGATATCAGACTAAAATGATGAGAGCCTGGAGCAGCAGGCCCTGTCTAAGCTGCGGAGCAGAGCCTTTGGGGTGTAATAGTCTACATTAAGCCCCTCTGGTAGAGTAACTGCAGTGAGTACCCGTCTTCTTGTCTTTGGCTCTGTAGACCACGCCATATGTGCCTTCTTCTATCCGGTTCAAGCACTGGAACTCCTCCACACTGCGACAGCCCTGAAAAAGAGGCAAGGAGGAAACACACAAACTGAAAAGGAGGAGAACAAGGTAGATGCACTATATCAGGGGTGTCAAACTCCATTCCTGCAGGGCCAGAGCCCTGTGTAGCTTAGTTCTTTCCCTGTTCCACCATAAATGATTCAGCTCATGCATGACCGATCCACGTCCTATACTTACTTACTTAGTTTTTGGCAATCAATCGCACGACGGCTCTTTCCCATTTTACATGTGTTTTTTGCAGCATTCAAATCGAACGCTATTGCTGCCCCTCAGTCTTTTTTGCTACTCGGTGGGTGTGAGTACAGTGACTTCCGCCTGCACCCTTCGCAGTACGAGGAGCGCAAGATAAGACGTGACGATCTGGGAGTATTTTACGCTTTTAACAGAAACCAGTAGCACAGCGATTTGCAATCTATGTAAAATAAAGTTTTGAGGTGGGAACACAACTGAGACAAAACAAAGCAATGGATGATTTGGGAGTCGCTAATTTAATTGGACAGTTTTGCAAACTTGCTGCAGCTTGTGATACAAGAGGTGCTGCCAACGCAACAAAAGTGTAACTGCGCTGACGCCAATGGGAGAAAAACTTAAAATTTTAAGCATTCGCCACTTGTGTATACTTGATTTGAAGATATTCATATTGATCTGCAAACAAACCAGGTGGAACAGTACGTTATGTATGTTTGTAGTAGCCTAATTAAATATTTTCTGTCATACATTCTATCTGTATTTACTAGCTTAAAAAAATAATATATGAAGTATAACAAAGTAAAAAGATCTTGTATCGGAATTGGATCGGAACTGAAAAAATGTGGATCGCCCATCTCTAGTGTCTATGGGATTTTTTGCCCATTCTTCCAGAAGAGCATTTGTGAGATCAGGTGCTGATGTTGGACATGAAGACCTGGCTCGCAATCTCAGCTCCAGTTCAAAGGTGCTCAACGGGGTTGAGGTCAGGGCTGTGCAGGCCGGTCAAATTCTTCCAGAACAAACTCACCCAAACGTCTTTATGGACGTTGCTTTGTGCACTGGGGCAGAGTCATACTGGAACAAAAAAGGACCTTCCCCAAACTGTTCCCACGAAGCTGGCCTCCTCGTTACCTGCAGTGCAGGCAGGTACTTGGGCAGCTCCTTCTTCAGCTCCACGGGGGAGATGGGGGGTGAGTCGGGTATGTAGCTTTCTTCGGGAGTGGGGGAGCGGGAGTGGCTGGGAGGCGTGGGTTCGCCCTCCTCAGGCTCCTCCTCCTCCACACTGCCCTCCGTGTCACGGTCGAAGCGGGATTCTGGGACTGCACACCACGACGGAAAGAGAACCATGGCTGTTATAGGATCTATGACACAAGCAGCAGATAAACCCTTATAGGAGACATTTGTGATGCATTCTGAACATCATCACGATTGGCATTCTGGGACAATTTTTTTTAAATCTGAAGAGAAATCCTCAAAAATAACACAACTCTTCACTTACAACAGAAAGCCTAACTATGTGTGATGATGAAAATAACAATTATAGTTAAGCTCAAGAATCTGTCGTCTTTTTTAGAAACTTCCTGACTTACTACCTCAAATTTACAGTCGAGACCGAGGCGTGTGGAAGTCCCAGCAAGCAAAGTGTGTCCCGACGTACCAGCAGAAACGTGGTTCCCATTCTCCCGCTCATCCTGATAGTCTTCCTCCGAGTGCTCTTCCTCACTCACCTCGTCTGAAGAAAAAGGAACAAGTGAGGGACGCAGCGCTGCATGGGCCATGTGAGCAGGAGACCAGCAAGCCACACCTACCCGCGCTTTGCACAGATCCCTGTGAGTTGGAGGCAGACTCCATCTCCTCGCCCTCGCTCTGACTACTGGTGTCTTCCTCTTCTTCCTCCTCCTCCTCCTCATCTTCCTCCTCCTCATCTTCTTCTTCCTCCTCCTCCTCCTCCTCAGAGCCTGAACCCGATCCTGAAAGGCAAGAACCAGGCAGTCATTTAAGATTACCTTTAACAGTAACTTAAACAGTAACAAGAACATGCACGGCACACAGAGGAACATACATATAATGGCAAAAAATAACAAAACAGGAAAATCATAAAAAAAAAACAAACAAAAAAATAACCAATCATACTCTTTGAGGAGTGTTCAAACAAGGCAGCCAAGGAACCCAATGAATTAAAGCACATAATTCTGATATAAAGTGGCACCACAAGCAGCATTTTCAGGGAAGGTCATCAGCTGAAGACAGATATTCGACACTGAAAATCGACAGCTTAACTATCATAAGAGGACGTAAGTATTGGGCTTACCCGAGGAAGACTCTGCTGTGCTAGTCTTCCTCTCACTGTCACTGACATCCTGTAGGTCTGACAAAAGGTCTCTGTCCTCAGGTTTCTCTTCTCTCACAGCTGGCGGGACACATGAACCAATCATAAACACTGATACAATAAGCTATAATAAGCTTGTGACCTCCCAGACCAATCATAAGCATTGTCACGACACGCACATTTAATTTCTGGCCTCATTTCAGGGCCGAACACCCCCCCCCCCCCCCTCCACGGCTCACATGAAGAGAAACTGCTTCACCTGGTTTCCGGATATCAGGGAGGTCGAGCCGCTCACGCTGCGGCCTACTGGGACTGCGGCTGCGGTGACTCTGCCGGGACTTCTCTCCATATTCATCGGCCATCCCACGGTGGTGGGACGGCACTGAGGAGGGCCCAAAATCCAACATGAGACCAGAAAACTACTGCTACACACATGCTGTAGTCTGTCACTGGCCAATCTGGATCAGACCACCTTAATTACATCATCATTTGGTACAATGCTGCCACTGTCACAGTTTGCAAACAGACTCCCACAGGAATCCCAGCGAGAATCAACAATGATACAAAATAACAAAATTAACCCACCATGACATCCCCTTCCGCTCAATTTAACCTCCCAAAAGCCCCGCCCCCTCTCTCTAACCCTCCCAAAGCCCCGGCCCCTGTCTAACCCTCCCAAAGCCGAACTCCTCCTCTCTAACCCTCCCAAAGGCTCCGCCCCTGGCTCCAATCCTCCCCGAGAGCTCCGTGACCTGGACCCACCTTCCCTGCGCGCCTCCCTCTCCTTGCGGCGCTCCTCCGCCCTTCTCTCTCGCTCCTTTTGCTCCCTCTGCTCCTTCTGCTGCTGCTCCCTAAGCTTGCGCTCACGCTCCCTCTGCCGCTCCAGTTGCTCTAGGCGGTCCCTGCGGGCCATGGTGAGGGGGGAACAGGGGGGCAGCCTGTCAGGACGTCTCCCAGAAGCCCTGCAGCCCACCCAGTGTCATGCAGGGTTAATACGGGCTGGCCAGATCACGGCAAACATGCAAACAATAAACACAGCAACACACAAAGAGACCCACCCACATTCCCCAAAATCCCTCTACATAACCCAGTACTAGGCTTTCTGTAGTCTTGGGTATTAAGATGAGTCCCAGTTTAAGGCATTACAAAAGTTTAATGTCAAGTACACCTGAAAATAACAGTGAGCCAAAGAAATGATCACCAGCAAGTAACATTAATTGAAGAACCTCTGATTGGCCCATACAGGCCATCAGTTGTCATTGGTCAGTGTTAGCTGCTGATTCTGATTGGCTCATGCAGGCTGCCAGGCAGGGTCAGTGGTCACCTCTCTCTGCGTGAGTGCGCACGCGCCAGCTCCCTCCGCTTCTGCCGCTCCCAGTCACGCCTCGCCTTGTCCTGCTCCTCGCGCTGCCGCTTCCGCCGCTCGTTTTCACGCTCCTTCTCCTTGTCCTTGGACCTCATGTGCTTCCCTGAAAGCCAAGATCCCAGCCAAAGATTACACTTGATGACAACACGAGCCACGGGGGGGGGGGACATACCTAACAGTGTTTTTAAACGGGCCTACGGCACGCACCTCCCTCTGCAGAGTGACTGCGACGACGCCGCTTGTCTTTCCGCTTCTCCTCCTTCCTGTGGTGTGACTTGTCCTTCCGTGCCATCTGCTGTGGGGGCTTAATGGCCAGCGATTCATCCTCCTCCCCTCTGGGCATGTGATGGCAGATCAGTGTTATAAAACTCGAAAGAGGAAGCGGACCTGGCAGCCTGCCTTCACACATACGGCCAAACGCTACCTGCAGCGTGGCGACCTTCAGTGAAGTGCAATAACCCTCCAATCAAAAACCGGAAGCATGTATCAAGGCCTGTGGACCTGTACCAGTAACCCACCACTCAAGCTGAAATTTCAACACTGCATTAAATGGAGCAATTTAATGGGCAAAGGGGTCATCGATATTTTACATTTTTATGTATTTAGCAGATGCTTTAACCCAGGGGTAGCCAATCTTATCCGCAAAGGGCCGGTGTGTATGTGGGTTTTCGCTGAAACTCCCTAATTAGATTACTAACTAGAGTACTGATTGGCTGAAGAGTCCTCACACCTGGGTTTGAACAGCTGACCTACAGGTTATCCCAAAAACCTGCACCGGCCCTTTGCGGATAAGGTTGGCCACCCCCGCCTTAACTCAATCTCACAGAACTGAGAAAGTAGGGCCAACAGGGAGTTAAGAGTCTCATTCCAGGGCACAACAGTAAAATAGGTCTGCCTACCATGGGATTTGAGGGCAAAAACCTCTCTAATGTGCTAAAGTCACAGTATATCAACATGCTGGTTTGTGAGCTTGCAGGTTCGTTTACATACATACAGACATATAAGTCTAATACATTTTCCCCCAAAAAGTACCCTGGAATAGACCTCAGTAGTTAATAATAAAGCACTCTGGATATTCTCTTATGTTATGAGAGTAATGTAAGTTTTCTTGTTATGAGCAATTGCTCATTCTGATATTAATGATATGCACACATACTGGTGCACGCAGGTATTTTATAAAACAAATAAAAATAAAATGGTGTGATACTACAGTCTGGGGAGGGTGGGTTCATACACCCAATCAGCGAAAATCATCTTTACGGTTAGATTATTCAGTTAGTTAATTTTGTATTCTATTTCCAGCTTCTCCGGAGTTAATATGGATCTCTGACTAATGCCATATTTCGAAGCATTTCTACAGTGTTATATTTATAACAAACACCACTCTCTCTCACGCGGCAGCCAAGCAGCGGCTGCATGGGGAGAATAATGAATTTTTGAGCCATCAATGTCAACCAGTCTGCCAGCATCCCCATGGATGGCGCCTACTTACACCGCATGTAAAAAGTTATCACTTAAGCACCCTCTTAAGGCACAGTTCAGAGAAGAGACGCAGAACAACGCACAACCTCAATTGTACTTACTAAGTAAGTCTTTGGAACATGCTAAGAGACGCTGTTATTGAAGATCTCATTGCAGGTTACTTTCATTCTAGTACATTCTCCCCACTTAGCCCCAGTGGTACCTGTCCTCTGTAGAATCCTCCCTAATGTATGGCGAGTTCCGGATCGTTATTTCCATTCTGTTGTCCCGGAGCTCACCCTCCTCTGGGGTGTCCCGTTTGGCTTCACGTTCTTCCACCTTCAAAAACACAACAATAATTTTATTGACGGTACAGTCAGGAGTTTAAAGCATCACCATATAACAGTGTTATCGGCAAGCCGGCGCCAACCACCAGCACAGCAAGTTCCAAGCAATCAGAGACAAGAAAGCTGTAACTTTCAATAAGGACTCGGGGAAAAAAGCTTACAATTTTCTGACGCTTCGCATCAGACTTTTCTTCCAGCTCCTTCCTGCGTTTCTTCTCCTGAAGAATCTCATCCAGTGTTTTCACCTTCCAGGTGTCTTTCTCGTCCCCCATCAGCGCTGGCGTAGCTCTGAATGCCAGGCAAAGAGGGTGACGCAGGAACATGCCAATCAGATCTCCATTACATAGGAATCTATGCCATCAATCTGTGTGTCACATCACCTTACATTTGGTAAACTGCATGAGTGAAACCCACGAGTGCAAGTCACACAACAGCAGCATCAGACAGTATAATTGAAAATGTATGAAATGTACAACACAGGAACAAACAGCGAGCATTATGATGGTCTGCTGGTAGAATGTCCCAGAGAACTCTGGTTTGGGACCTAATACTGAAATACTGTGTTCCCAAATTTCGCAGTGTTAATAGCATGCGGCTTAGGTGACTGGGATACATTCACAAAAGCGGAAAATACAGAAGAATAATCTAAATGAAAACGTACCCGAGTAAAGGGCATAATAGCTTTCACGGCCACGGTAAATAATTCCAAAAGTGTAAAAATATATGACTATACCTCAACAATAATTGTTACCTGAAGGATGCACAACCTACAAGAAATAGCTGACTAGAGTCTAACATTAGAAACGCATAGCGCCCGTGTAGCTGTCAAAACACAACGCCAGCTGGCTGTGGAGGCGTGGGCCTGTTCGTCCTGCTCCCGGTAAATGTCTTTCTCAACAACCACGAGGAGAACTGATCAGATTAAGTACTTAACTAATTATAAATCACTCACTAAGGTCCGGGGTACATATCATAAAATCTTCGTACATATGAAATACATCGGGGGAGACTTCTACTTTTCAGGATATTCTTTGAGCATTGTACCCAAAAGTAACATCTTTAAACGAAATAAACATCATTGCAAGGAATATTTCTAGGCCGAAACCAAATTTTCCATACCAATGGTTTTACATTAAACCAAAATCACATATCCTTACTCTAACAAATCGTTTCAGTGAATAACATAAATTCAGATAATGCTGCTCGGTTACAAAAAAACGAATCATTTCACTAACCTGTGAATTTTCCCCCGCGCACTCCACCACCGCGGCACCGACAAAACGACACACTTCCGGTCTAAGCCGATTTGAAATGACGTATTTCCTGTACGAAGCAGCGCCTGCCGCGTTGGGGCCATTCTAGTAAAGGAGAAAGAGCATAAGCTGCGGTGCTGCCGTCTAGCGCTCCGAAGGTACTCATTACAATGCTCGTACAAATCATGCATTTTCAGGCCTGGAAGCCCGCACTGTGTTAGGCTTATTGTTCCCAGTGTTTGAGAGATTTGCAGATTTGATTTCTGCACTGGGCTGCTTTCCTCAAATAGCGCAAACAAAATAAACATATTTAATCTTTTTGTAAAATTTTTGTTGACTGATGCATCTTGTGATATGGAAAAGTGGCCTGATAGACATACTCTACACACTTGTGTAATTTGAGTTTTAGATTGTTTTGGCATCTAAGCATTTCTGATCATTTGAATTTTTAAGATTTTTTTTTTGCTGGTGACCCTGCTTTCTGAAAATGTATGTTACTTTGGATAAATACATCTACTAAATACATATGTAATGTATTATTCTTTAAAGTCCAATCAATATAATCTAAAACAATATGTTGACTTCAAAGCAACAACATATCTGCGTATACTGTACAGTTGGTTCGAGGTTAGCTTTTCAATTTAATGATCAACTCTGAAGTTTCACTTACAGAATTTAAATGTTTTCAATAAAATAGGTTAGTGTGATATTTAGTTCTGCTCAACTCAGATCTTACAACACAACTAAAATAACATTTATTTGAATTGTGAACTTTGATATGAAATCGATCATATTTTTTGCAGAAATTTATGGCACTATAGTTTTTTTCAAAAACCTTAACTGAAACTTGCAGAAGGTGCCCCAGTTCTGGAAGATATCTTGTGTGCTCCCCATTCCAAAGAAAGGACTTCAGACCAGTTGCTCTCACTTCACATTTCATGAAGACTTTTGAGAAGCTGGTATCAAAACAGCTATCACCCTTGTTAACAGACCAGCAGGATCCCCTGCAGTTTGCCTACCAGGCACACACAGATGTGGATGATGCTCCGATTCTCATGATGCACAGAGCCGATTCCCACCTGAACAAAGTGAGCACCACAGTCAGGATCGTGTTCTTTGATGTCTCCAGTGCCTCCAACACTACCCAGCCACTCTATGTGACATTGGAACAGGATAATGCAGCTTGTTCCCCCACGGTCTCCTGGATCATGGACTACCTGATAAACAGATGAGTTTGTGTGCTCCGGGACCGTATGTTGGAGATGGTGGTGAGCGACACCGGGGCACCTCAGGGAACTGTCCCGACTCCCTTTCTGTTCAATCTAGGCATCGGACTTCCAGTCGAACACCAGAAGTTCTGAGATGACTCGGCAAAGTCAGAGTACAGAGGACTAGTGCAGGTGGTTGGAAATGTCCTTCAAGTGTGACAAAGAGCCCGTGAAATCAGTCACCATCCAGGAGGAAGAAGCAGCGGCGGTGCAGGGCTATGAGGGTCTGGGGCTCCACTGGAACAGCATGCTGGACTGGACAAACAGAGCAGTGCTGTACAAGATTACATTATGAATAATCCTGTTCATGTGCTCCAGGGGGCGCTATGCTGGCACGTCTTTATCCAGACCAGAGGTAGGAACAAGTCTTTGACTTCAGCTACATTCAGGTTGGGTATGAGGTATATACCATATACTTATAACTTTGTTGTGGCAGTTAGAAAAAAAATATTATAATCAGACTTGCTTAGGACATGTAGCTCAGGACTTCACTTGATACTAGACAATGTTAACTCAAGATTTGATACGTGACTTGGAACTGGAGAATCAAGGCTCAACACTCACTTGTTACTTGAAAGTCAATGACTTATTCCACCACATCGTGCTGAGATCATCATCTGGGGATTCTTCCTGTCTGCTGTCATCAGGCATCACAGCACATCCTCTGGGTATCTCTTCCCCCTCCCCCTCCCGACAGCCACATGTCAGGTAGTGACCCACCTGTGCAGGCGATAAAGTCCAGTATGACACACTTTTTTTCTTATTCCTCATACACCTTCTGTAATTTTTTTTTTATGTCTTTACATAATATACTTTTCTCTTGATATTAAGTTTGTGTACACTTCACCTACCTTGCTACCATATCCACAAGAATTCCCTCTGGGTTAAGTGAGGTTCATCTTATATTTGTCTGTTTCAAGGGCAATAAGAACATAGGTCTGGTTTTTAATATAGATTAATCATGCCCACCCTGAATTTAGCTGAAGACTTCACAGTGAGATCAATACCTACAAAACACTCCCAAAAATGAACAATTCATATTTTAGTTTTACTGACTCTCCTGCGATAAAACAGTACAGTCATACCTCGGCTCATGAACTTTCATTCGCGGACTCACTTCGTGACCAGAATCAATTTTTCCCATTTAAAATAATGTAAATACAAATAATTTGTTCAAACTTTTCCAATTTTTTTATGTTTTTCTGTGACCAAGAATATTGATTTAAATTAAAATAACGAGCAAAAAAGGAGAGAGAGAACATACATTTATGGAAGGCGGACCAGTACACAACTGAGCATGCGCTTGTTGATGGGCTGGTCACTCTAAAGACGCCAAAACACGGACAAGAACCACAAACCCCCCCCCCCCCAAAAAAAAAACTAAACAATTAACGTTAAAAAACCGTCAAAAACAGTAACTTCAAAAATGTGATTATACTGTACGTTATTTTCATGTGCCTAATATGCACATTTCATGATGACACACGTATGGCGATGAACTTCTTTGTACTGTAAACAAACAATACGCAGTTGCCACTATGTGTGGATGGACAATATAACAAATAGGAGTTAATTTATGTATTTAATTAAGCATTGTAATTCTATGTACAGATATGACTGTTAAAAACCATCACAAACAGGTTCATCAATCACTAAAAGGCACCGCTTTAACAGAACGTCCTCTCTATTTTTTACTTTTTTCAAATTTTATATATAAAATTTGTATCTCTTCAGAGGTCGAATATCTGAAAAAAGTAAAAAATAGAGAGAGAGGACGTTCTGTTAAAGCGGTACCTTTCAGTGATTGATGAACCTGTTTGTGACGGTTTTTATACAGGTATATATGAGACATGAATATATATAACACATTCTTTTTGTACATTCCACAACCGTTCTTGGCCATGATGTACACTTCTTCGTGTTTCGGGTGGGTCTTTGGGGCGCTTTCAATGGACCCTTTTGGGGGATACTTGTTGTTTTGGCAGCCTGAAACATGGTTCGCGAACCGGTACAAATCATTTTCAAACATCTGCTTTGTAACCCGATTTGTTGGTGAACAGGACTGTTCGTGGGTCGAGGTACCACCGTAATTTATCAACCCATAAGGGAACATCATCCTGCTCACTGTTTTTATGATTAGATATGCTCAACTCCATTATAAAACAAGAAAATCACTGGAATTATTTATTGGGGGGGAATAAAAATTATCACAGTTTCAAAACTGCTGATACAAAGTTCATGTTGTAAACATGAAATGTACTTTGGAATGTACAAACACAGGCTTAAGGCTTCTACACATACATGTTGAGGTTTTCTTTTTTAAAAAAACGGCATCTTTTGTTGTAATTCTGAGACCGATACTCCACAACAATATCAATGTGCCGTAATTCTCGTGAACGTTAGAAGCTTACAGACATATTTACATTACAGCATAACCTGATTGCATGTAAAAATGAGTTACACATTGGTAAAAAGATTTACAGAGGAAACACTGAGAATTTTTAAGTAGGCACCTTTATGTGTTACAGAGCAACAGCACAATATCACAACTCACGCACTGAATTAGACAGCTCACATACAGAACACGCAACGTGAACTTTCCGACGGGATGAGCTTAAAATCGCTTGTGCTGTGCTCTAATCCACTATTATTCTACGCAAGTACAGTATTACTTTAATTGCTTTCAGAGGTTTCAAAGTTTACATATTAAGCAAACTACCTTCAGGTCACACAAGTCTCCAATAAAAAGGTCATTTTATCAATACCACAGTGAAGAAACACTGCAAGGTTCCAAAATGGGAACCTACAGATTATTATAAAAATAGAAACAAAGAGGTCATGCAAAAAGGGGGCTGCATTCTTCCTTGTTATCTGGCATTTTCCCTATGAGGCTCTCCGTTCTTGCTGGTCATACAACGCAGCTCCACTTTGTGTGACAAAAAACAAGCACTTCCAAAACAGAAACGATGCGATACGATTTAAAAAAAAAAAAAAAAAAAAAACTTAATGCCGGCTTGTTGCCATAGTGACCACCAAACTGTCCAGGGAGAGAGTGTCAGTGTGGCATAAATGCAATCAATGGCAGATGTTAGCTATTTATTTAAGAAAAAGCATAATTTAACTTGATCGAGAGGACAGACTGAAAAGATGCTGCAGCTGGGGGTGGGTGGGATGAATTTCAGGTCTGATGGTTCTGCAGGCTCAGAAATCGGGGGAAAACCCTTTCAGAACTAGAAAAAGTGTATGCAGTCCTTGGCCCTTCTACTTTAAAAGCCTTCCACCAATTCTCGCACAAAAAAAAAAAAAAAAAATGCAGAAACCTGAGTCGTCCATTTTTTTTTGGCTTTCTTGCTAATGGGTGGTTCGTTCCTGTTTAATAATCTGCTGCAAGACACCTTGGTGTGCAGGTAGCTGCCCTGTGTGCACCCCCCCCCCCCCCATACATCAGAAAGTGCGCTTTCTTCCTCCTCTACCTCTAGCATGTATTAAAACGCTTGTTTTAGAAAATGTATAGACAGGCATTAATATGGTAATTTTTAGTATCAACATGAAAGAATGTGACTGCTACTATCCGATCTGCTCTTGTAAGATCAGGATGTCGGTTTAAACTTTATCCTGAAACAGAGCCTATCAATCTAAACTAGGTGCCGAAACCACAGGAATTCCACCGTACTCACGGTACTGAGCAAACCCTCCAGCGTCCGTTCGCATGACAGGATGAAGCTGAATGGAATCCAAATCCTGATCATACCCCCCACCCAGCCCCCCGCCCCCCATGAGGCCACTGAAATGGACCAGGACAGAGGTCTGTCACGCACACGGCACTACTGGGACGCCTTGATTTCGCTCTCCTGGAGCAGGGGTATGTGGTCAGGCTCAGCAGCTTGGGCGCTGGCTTGGGCCAGGAGCGCTTTCCTCTGGACCTGCTTGGCCTTGTTGTATAGCATGACGCCGATGATGACCAGCACGGTGCCGGCCGCCGACAGCAGGGTCACCTGGTTGCTGAACACAATGATGCTTAGCCAGATGGACAGGGCGTGCTTGACGGTGCTTGCCACGCTGAGGGACGAGAGGGGGGGATGGGGGGGGGGGTCACTCTGACTAGCCTAAACAGCACAGATTAGCCAAAGCGCCACCTCCTGCCCAAGTCTGTACATGCAATCCTGTCACTCAAGGCATAACACTGCTGCATTCGATAAAACCAGCACAGCATTTTTATCTGACATAATGCTACAACTGCTTGCACAGCTAAATGTCCTCCCCCCGATCGAATCGCCCAGCCTCCGAAATGACTGCGGCAGCGTGGATTCCCGGCTCGACCTTAGGGCTGACCTGAAGGTGACGGGCGAGATCCTCCCCATCAGGGCGTAAGCGGTGACGCTCTGCATGTGGAAGAGGGCCCCGTCGAAGAGCAGCAGCAGGACGACGTCCTGGCTGAAGCGGAAGCTTTGGCCGTCTTTCCCGATCACAGGGATGTCCTGCATCCACAAAAGCAAGCCGTCGGAATGTGCGGGAAAAGCCGCGTCCCACCAAAAGCCATCCACACCCTTTGGATAAATACCAGCTCACTCACACCCAGGCATCGCAGCTGTTATAATGCCAGAACAGTAAGCAAACCACCAGTCTGCGTTTTGTGTGTATAACCACTCTGTTTGGCGACTGTGCACCTTAATCAAATTCGATAAGCCTGACAACACACACCGGAGTGAGAGTGAGCTAAGCTGTGTAATGTACAGGCATTAGTCACTGCATGGAGTCTGCAAAGTGTCTCCATCTGTCCTGTGCACTAGCTTTGGGGGAAAACCTTGGTGTTTAACTATGGACACAACCTGAAATGGTCATTTGTTAGCTATAACATAAACGGCAGAACCGTTCATCCAGTCCTGGGCAGCCGGGTGTTAAGCAGGTACTTCATTAAAATGTTGACATTGCTGATTAGCCTAAACAGTAACAGGTTAGCATTCTGATCCAGTCTTCATTTTTCAATAGTTAATATTTTAATACTGTAATCTGCCTCTGGCCCCCACTGTAGTGTAAACCCAACCGCAGACCTGTTCCATAAGGGTATGTAAGGGTATGTGACACCGATGTTCTGAGCTTTCAGGATCTACTGCCGGTTCCGCACAAACACAAAGTGCCACATGTACGCGGGCGTATTGGCCATCATTCAGCTGCTGCTAGGGAGCCGCCGTCACATACCAAGAGGAAAATCCAGGCTGGGATGAGCATCAGGACTGCAGCCGCACTGGTATAGAACTGCAGCTCTGGAGGACTGAGCAGAAAGTCAGACCATGACTGCAATGTCCACCACGCTACGAAATCTGCTCTCTCCCAAAATGCTCATCTTACACAGTATGTACACACACACACACACACAAAATTCATTTTGTAATCATAATTCACTTATTCGTATACGAAGACCTAAATTAACTGAGCAGTGAGAACCGTGATAGTCAATTATTTGCGGAGAACCAGAGCATAAGATGGACACTGAAGACAGTAAATCCACTGCCAGACAGAGAGCTCTGTCCCTTGGAAATGTCATATTCTGCTTCAGCAAACCCCTGCGTCAGAGCCCATCTGACAGCCAGCATGCATTTCTGCAGACAGATTCCATTTCCATCCACATATTAACTGTCTCCCACTTCCTTAGTAGACGCTTCTCATCACAAATTCTGCGATCTGTACTATTTTATGCCGTTTTCCTCTAAAGACAACAGGCTGTTGCCGCATGCAAATTAACATTCTTTGAAAATTTCAGCTTTCTAGAATGCTCCATTTAAACTATAACTGCTTAAACCCATTTAACTGACATGTGGGGGGAACTGACAATGAACTCACCTGAACTTGTACTTATCGCCACTTAGAAGCTTCTTAGAAAAGACATTTTGTAAGCTGTACAGGGAAAAAGATGAAGTTGAGATAGAAAGGTCAGCACTGTATGGTTTGCAGGGCCACAGTCTGCTCTCAGTCACACTGTGCACTGCCTTACCAGTCCATGATGTTGGTTGAGAGTGCAGCAGAGAAACCCAGCAAGTTGAAACTGATCTCAGTGGCAGTGCAGAGCGCCAAGCCCGCCATCACCGGGAAAAGGGACAGGTTCACCCACAACCCTGTAAATGCAGTGTGAAAGTCAGCCCCGGGTTAGCAGCACGGCTACACGGCTCAACACACACACACACACACACACACACACACAAGTAATACATACCAACTTCAGTGGAACCAAAATGCATTTAATGACACTGAGCGATCTTATACATAAACATGACCCAACCCAATACAACGAATGCTAATTATTACTATTTAGGTTTTATCGGAAGTGGCTTTCAATTAACAAGTACGTCAAGTGTTACCATTCAAGTTACAAGTCAAGTCAGAGTCAGAACAGGCAAGTCTCAAGTCAACACATTCTAACACCAAGTAAAGTCCGGAGTCCACAAACCAAAGTCTCTAGTCAAGTCTCAAGTCCCATGCTACAAGTCTGACTATATTTTGTTTTCTAATTTAATGGCACAACAAAGTTATACAGTACAAACTTGACTTGTTTTGCAAACCCTAGCTAAGCTCAAAATAAATAAATCACAGGGCCCTGATGGCATCTTACCTATAGTATTAAAAGAGATGAGGGATA
>JAODKF010000116.1:364550-382341 GCA_026779585.1 Mormyrus proboscirostris
TGCCTTTAACCTTTAATTACATTTACTCGGGTCCCCCCCCCCGCCAGCCCCCCGGCGGCCGAGCTTCTCAACCTCCGGATAAAAATCATTTTATGGTTGGGGGTCACCACAACATGAGAAACTGTTGAAGGGTCATGGGATTAGGAAGGTTGAGAACCACTGATGTATCGAGTCAAACTTCAGACACATACCCAACACTACACCATTCATATAATTTATATCATGCTCATTTATATTCAAGTATACACACACATACATACATACATACATACATACACACATACATACAGTACCTTTTATGTAATTTCCAACACCCCCCATACCTGACTTAATTTATTATAAAGCTTTCAAATTAAAAATCTTTATATAGCTTTCAAAAATGACGTACAATGAAATGCGAATTTACTTCACAAGGCAGGATTAAATACACTTATTCTTACTATTTCAGCAAAGTTCCGGAAGCTCAGAATAAGAAAACAAAAGCCTTGTAGGTACAACATCAGTATACATTCATTTTAAGGAGCTGCTGCACTCCAGATGTGCCCCCCCCCCACCCCACCCCCCCAGATGCCAGACCGTTACATGGAGCACAGACTTGCACAGAGCAGCAGTCACTAAGTAATCCGATCATGTGTGTATTGGGGTCATGTGGAGGACATTCTCACACTGGTTTTCACAGCAACATGCGATGTGAAAGGGAGAGCTCATTCACCTCATCAGTCCCACGAAGAGCATGATCATGAGGAAGTTGGGTGGATACTCCGCCCTGGATTTGTGCTGGTACAGGCAGCAGGGGACATACATCTTCATGCAGCCAATGACCGTGGTGGAGAGCATCTGAACTGCACCTGAGGGACCAGATTAATATGGCAAGCGGCCGCCAAACCCGCCGGAATGTAGACTTTAATCCCGTCGCAGCCTCATCTTACAGATGCTACAGGGCTCTAAAATACACTTTGATGTTTTTTAAAAAAAAAAACAAGCGCTGTGTAGCATCAGCAAACTCTGGGACTACATTTTTAACTGACCTTCAAAGGAAATGCAAATTAAAATTAGTATTTTGCAGAAGACATCTATTCTAAGAAATCATCTGCATATTTGGCACAACAAAAGCAGTGTGCTATGTGCCAGGTGCAGTGTTTCAGATTTTGAACTGAAAAACCACAGCAAAGCGAAGGAACGCTACCATGAAAAGCAGAGCCGGTTACGCACCGTAGTGTCATCTTCAAACAAAAAATATTATTTTATTCCTGCGCAAGACGATATTCTTCGCTAGAGCGTTCATAATCTGACAACATTGCTTCCATTTTTCAGCTTTTAGAAAAACAAAAAAAGCTGCAAGAAGTAACGGGCTTAACGGCGCGTTTCTGCAAGTCCGCCTCACCTCTGCTACATCACGACCCGACAGAAACCCAGAGACCCCGAATAAACAAAGGTCATCAACGCCATGGTGCCGTCTGGCCGCAAAACGCCTAACCACCCCCCAGGGCGGAACATAATTCAGGGATCTTACCAAGCATGCTGGGCTCCCCCTCCAGCAGAGACAGGATGTACTTGTTGAGGAACAGTGTGCAGAAGCTGAAGAAGTACCAAATGGTGAGGTAGGTCAGAGATTTGGGGTTCCACACCCCTGAGTCCGCCTCTATCACGGTGGTCTCCGTGATGGTTATCTTCAGCACTTGCTCCCCCGGCGAGCTCTCGCTGCGGGCCAGCACCACCTCCTGCCGGCCCCTGAAGGAGGAGAAGAGGCCTCCCAGCAGGGGCCTCGCGGCCCTGTCGCCCGTCGCCATGGAGCCGCCGCCCCGGCCCGCCTCGCCTCGCCCACACGCGGCTAACGGAGGTGCGGCGGAGCCATCAGTCCGTCATTCAGATGGTGGCGGCCGACCTCACGAATTCCAGACGTGCTTATGGTGCAGGGCCTGACTGCATTAGTCAAGGTCCTTAACCAGGTGCCTGGAACAGAAGAGCAAGTGCGGCATTTTATTAACCAGGCAACCAAGCCGTTCCTTAAATGGGTAATTACTGGAAAAATTATGGTAACTTTGCACTGAACTGGAGGACAAACCATAACAGTTCCTCTGCTCTTCTTTCCTAGTTTTTGGAGAAAAATATCCTAATATTTACTAAGTGACATGTACCAATGTCTGACAGTTATTCATACATTCTTACTTTATCCTAATACTTTTACATGCTTAAAAGACCAGCTCACCCAGAAGGTGTTTCTGCAAAAGCACAGTCTGACAGCAGTATCACACTGGCTTCCGCATGACTCAGTCAGCAACTGTAATGTGCACAACAATGGTATCTCCCCATCAAAGAGTATTTCACTTGTCTGCATAATGTTTGGGACAAAGACACGTTTTTTCCTCGATTTCCCCTCTGCTCCACAGTTTAAAATTCAAAGTCAAACAATTCAGACGTGATTAAAATGCAGATTCCACGTGTTCAGGCTACTTGCATACATTTCAGGTTCACCATGTTCACCATTTCAGGTTCACTCATTCAAGAACACAACACTTTTCAGTACATACTCCCCCCATTCAGGGCCCCATAATGTTCTGGACATTCGGCTTCACGGTTGCTTGGTTGCTCTGGTGTGTTTCATCGCTTCATTAGTGCAGGGACATAATCCTAGGCCGGCTTCTACCATTTGGAGTCTGCAGTTGCTATTTTAATACATGAGGAGAAAAGCTGTACCAGTGAAATTCAGAGAAGCTATTATCAGGCTGAAAAAGCAAGAATAGAACCATTGCAGACATCAGTCACACCTTAGGATTACAAAATCAACTGTCCTAAATCTGGGATATCATTAAGAAGGAAGAAAGCACTGGTGAGACCAGAGGAGACCTGGGTGATGTCAAACGGAAAGTGTTGAGATGAAATGGAACTGCCCAAGGTCCAAAGCACACCAGTTTGTTTGGTGGTGGGGGTGTTATTGCTCGGGCTTGTTTGGCTGCACAGCTACAGGCACAATTCTTAACTGACCATGTAAATGCTGATGGGTTGTCACACAAAGAATTCTGAGGTGTGTGAAAACATCTTATCTACCCAAGTTCCACTAAATACCTCCGAACTCATTGGATGGCGATTCGTCCTGCGACAAGATAATGATCTCAGGAACACTGCTGAGACAATATGCAAGTCTTTCGGAGCTAAAAATGGAAGATTCTTAATCTGAATCTTAAATCTGAATTTTTTCATTTGAAATTGTGCCAAAAGTTATGAAGGGCGCTGCATGTCGGCTATCGACTAAGTTACCTATGAACAGATGAGGACTTTAAACTGCCAACAACCATGTTATTGACACAAGGTTACATTTGTTTAAATCTAAGCGAACGCTAAACAGCCCGATACACGCCGGATTCTGCATGCATGACACGGAAAAGCACGACACACCAAGCGAATGCCCCTCCTGCATCGGCCGAAAACTGCAGGAATAGCAAGCCATCGAACAGGAGTCACGGACAGGGGGGCTCGCACGTGTGATCCGAGCCATCGGCATGACACGTGGCAGCACCTTGCTCTCTTTAGAAAAGTCAATAACAGGCGCAAGTAAAAGAATCCTTCATAGAAGATTTCAAAAGTGCGTCACAGCAGTGAGCAATAAACAGCGATTTTAAAAGACGGGCATTAAAATCGAGGCCTGATGTTGCCACTGAGAAATGACAAATATCTGCTACATACTGAATGTAGCCCGGGGATCCTGTGCATCAGCATCTATATGATACCCTGACGAGACTGAAGATCCTGCTGGACTATACCGCGAATTTCACAAGCACCTCATTTCACTTTTCATTGCTTGCGTTAATATTCCTTTGCTGAGGATCATCCTGACAATCCTACAAAAAAACTGGTAATGATATGAAGCAAACTGCTCCGAAACAAAAAAAAATCATGTTAGACAGTTATGTGAACCTGATGGCTAACGTTGGTCTGTTGCCTCGTAAGCTTATGCTCAGTACAATATATGCAAAATGCTACATAGTACATAATGGCAAGGAAAAGCACAGATCAAAATATCAAACTACTCAGATCCCGGTGAGCAGTTAATTTTCGTTAAATAAAACAAAAAAAGAATGCATCACAGCTACAATCACAATGCAATTCCTCACCAGCCACTAAAGCGCCCAGATCCTATTGAGCGAATCTCAACCGCCATTGTGAGCAAAGAGGAAGAAAAAAACTCACAGGAAGCTGGATGTTCAGTTCCCTTCACGGAGTTGAAAACAATAAGTTGGCGTGACTTTGCTGATCTGAGCTGATTATAAAGTCACGCAATTCCACTGTTAACCGAAGATCTTAAGATAGCAGCGCGATCGTTAAGGATTGTAGTTATACCGATTAATCCAGTGGAAAGCTCTATTTGCGTGTGCCGTTTCCACACGAGTTATCGCATCGGTGTTCAGCAGAGACGGTGCATGACGCACATTAGTGCGAGTGACACCCCTGCACCTGTATTGGCATTCAGATTTTAAACGCCGTGTAAACCAAAATAAATCCCTTTTGCTCCGCCTTCAGATTACATGGGAACACAGATGCCCACACCTCTCTTAGAATGGCTTCAGTTTAACCTTTCATGCTTGGGTTGTCACCCGTCCCTTAAAATGCGGGACGATCCCATATTATGAGGGATGGGTGGCTACCTATTTCATGCGACCTGCGTGAAAAAAACAACAACAAAATTATATCTGACATTTTTAAGCGACTTTAGATGAAACATACATCAGTTATAAAAATCTTGCATTGCAATTTAAGAAGTAATTTTTCCACTTGGAATGCACCACAGTGCTGAAGGAATTAATTGATCAAAAATTAAGGGAACAATCGTCATAGTATAACACCAAGTCAGTTAAACTTCTGGGATATCAATATGTCCACATAGGAAACATAAACAACTTCATTTTCACCTGCTTTGGTGCATATGGAAGCAACAAGAGGGATAACAGCAATCATTCATTCATTTTCCAACCCACTTTATCCTATTGGGTCGTGGTGGGTCCGGAGCCTATCCCGGAAGCAATGGGCATGAGGCAGGGAACAACCCTGGACAGGGGGCCAGCCCATCACAGGGCACACTCACATACTGTTACCATTCACACCTATGGGCAATTTACTAACTCCAATTAGCCTCAGTATGTCTTTGGACTGTGGGGGGAAACCGGAGTACTCAGAGGAAACCCCACAACGACACAGGGAGAACATGCAAACTCCACACACATGTAACCCTGGCGGAGACTCAAACCTGGCCACTGCACCACCATGTCGCCCCTGGTAACAGCAATAATAATAATAATAATAATAATAATAATAGGTACTTTTATTGATCCCTCTGGGGAAATTGTCTTTATACCTCCCTCAACTTTTTCCATTTTGTAAAGTAAGCTGTCTGCAAAGGGCAGCCACCTGTAGCAGCACCCAGGGAGCTGGGGATTAAGGGTCTTGCTCAAGAAGCTGCAGATGTGCTGAGGATGGGTTTGAACTGGCAACCATCTGATTACAGGCACACAAGCTTAGCCCACTGAGCCACACACTGCTCCCTGAAAAGGGAGGTGGTGACCACAGATGATTTCTCTCTCCTTATACTTCCTGCCTGATTTTTCTCTCGTTTCCATTTCATTTGTGCCCCTGTCACTACTGGTAGCACGAGGCGGTACCTGCAGCCCATTCAGGCTGCACAGGTTGTTCAAGAGATTCAAGATTGAAGATCCTTTATTTGTCACATAAAGAGTGATACAAGTACAACATGTCATGAAATGTATCATAAGAACATAGGAAATTTACAAATGAGAGGAGGCCATTTGGCCCATCAAGCTTGTTTGGGGAGAACTTAACTAATAGCTCAGAGTTGTTAAAATCTTATCTAGCTCCGATTTAAAGGAACCCAGGGTTTTAGCTTCTGCTACATCCTGAATGACCCTTAGGCTGTGCAAATCAAAAATAGAATTAAGTCAACAAGTTAAAAATCTTACAATGAACTAAAAGTAAAAAAAAAAAAAACTAAGAATAAAATATATACATAATACAGAGAAATATAGAATTTGTTCTAATATAGAAAATATTCTTAAGGTTTAAACTGTACATGTGCATATGATGTTAGAACTATGTATTTAAAGTGCAGTGTGCCTTGTTGCAGGTTACATAAGTATAAATATAAGCAAAGATGGATATGTACTTAACAGATTGTTAAAACAGCAGGTTGGTGACAAGTAGGAAGAGTTTACATGAGTTGTGCATATTCAGGGTGTTGTGCTGGCGTGTCCTGATTAGGGAGTCTTACGGCATGAGGGTAGAAGCTCCTCCTGAGTCTCTCTGTTCTCGCCGTAATGCTCCTACTGTAAAGCAGCTGCCTGATTTCAGCAGCTCAGACAGTTACTGGGATGAGACGAGTCTCTGATGATCCTGACTGTTTGTAGTCCCTTAATGTCTTGTACACAGCTGTTTCTGTACCAGCATGTGATGATCTGGGTCAGGAGATTTTCCACAGCACCAGAGAAGACACCTGGAGACACCCAAAAATTCCTCAATTGTTTCAGGGGGGAAAGACGTCAGGTCAGTCATAACTCGAGGGTCCACTGTACAAGCCTTGAAGGAAAAGAAATTCAGTGGCATATTTTGATTGCAATCACAACTAAATTCATTTTCCCTGCTCTAACAGCATTTACAAAATGCACATGTAATATTCTATGATACTTTCATATCACATAAAGTCTTAGCACAAATTAAACAAGTGCTTTTGTAGATATGTGTGCTGTAAACACTGTCCTGCAGATACTTCTGAGAAGACAGTTTAATTTCAAGCAAGCAGTTTTATTATTGATGTTTTCCCCAAGCTACGAAGAGTTAAATAGAATGTTTTACATGTGTAACAAAATGGAGCAGTCATTGTCGCATTCGCTGTATTAATTTATTGAGAACTGTGATTGTGTCTCTATTCCAAAACCTGCCTGTTCACCCGTTTCGTCGAAACATGGGCGCCCCGCAGTGGCACGCAGTCGATGATGTGGTTAATTTGCCATCCATGGGATTCAAATCCTCGATCTTTTGGACACAAATCTGTAACCTACTACTCACTAATTCACCACCAAACACATCGAGAGCAATTAAATGGTGACATTTGGAGAATGGGCAATTACTGGTGAAGTATAAGTATGAAGTACCTCGGATTAAGGTCAGGATAGGGACAATTGCAACCTAATTACTTCATATTTGTTATCCTTAAAAATACTGTTGCTGTTTTGCTATATGACGACTCAGTTACTTTACACCTCCCTGGTTTTGGAGTTAAAATCCCATCTCCGCTCTGGGCGCTCAAGTTTCCTCTTGCAGTCCAGAGATAAGCAGTTAGGCTAACTGGCATCTCTAGCAGATTCTCTATATTGCTGTAGTCAATGCTTTCGTGTATTAGTGTTTGTGCCAGAGATGGACTGGGATCCTTGTGTCTTGGGTGCACCACAGCCTTCATCCTGTGCTGCCTAAGATAAGCACAACCTTCTACCCTCCACCCTGCAACCCTGACCAGGATAAGTAGCTGGAAGATTAACGTACATGTATTACCAAAGCTGCAAAAAACGGGCACAATAATAAAAAGTGAGAAGCAGTGGAAGCGGACATAGTAGAAGCGCAAAGGGCTTTGTTACAACTGCATTTGTAAGCTATCGTTTTTATGAAGATATTTTACCAGGATATTGCTAAATTATTCTGCCAGTGACAACCAGACCATGAAACAGGTCTTACGCATTCTACGGAACTTTACGCCCCTGAGAGAAAAAAAAACAGATTGCACGTCTTCTACGTAACTTTAAGCTTCGGAAAACCATGCCGTACGCACATCACGCAATTTTCACTTCCGTAACTATGGAGGTCCTGCGTAATCTACGCAGCTTTACCCTACAGAAACACAACAACGCTCTACGTAGGCTACGTAACTTTACGTTTCGTAGACTTAAGATGAATTTTTGACGCTCGCTGCGTTGGTATTTATGGAATGGACTCATTAAAATAAGATAGCAGTAGAGGAATACTTGTTTGATTGTAGTCTTACTTTTTCCTCAGTCTCGCTCATGTAATAAGTTCTGTACAGTGTGTCGACATCATACGATATGTACGGAAGTATCCTGTGAATTTTCTTAGAAAATGGACGACAACGGGTGAGTATGCTTAACTAGGTAGATAACCGAATAGCTAAGCGATGTAACTAATTCGATCATGCAAGGAGAAACAGTTTTGTATCTGTATAAGAAACCAAATCAACAAGAAATCAAAGACATAACTCAAAACGCACATCTAAAAGGCATTTCACTTGATATAACCTGAAAACCGACCCATTTGGCAACTTGTTAACCGACACTAGTGGTTAGTTTTCACAAGTGCATATAAATCCTGGACGGATTACAACCACATAGCGCGTTAAGGACCCCGAAAGGGGATGCGGTCCGGTAGCCTTGTAACCGGTACGCCGACGCACTTCATTATTCTGGCTAATAATAGCGGTGTTGGGGGGGGGGTACGTTAACTAGTCAGCTAGTTAGTCTACACGAAGGCTTACTGCTGCTTTTACACCATAAAATATGTGAGTATATACGCGTTTTACCGGGTTCATTTGGTCAATTAAGTCCGCAGCTACTGATGACAAAACCGATTCCCGTAACTGGATGCAGTGGTAATTGTCTTAATCTGCGTAATTGGTTTGTTTGTGGTGTGAAAGGTGTGGCGCAATAAAACGTGCCTTTCGGGAAAGCTTACCCGAATCCGGTGTTCTGTCAAGTTGAGCTACTTTGTCGAGTTAGGCTACCATACGTAGTGCTAATCGATAACCCTTACCCCCGCCCCCAAAAAAACCCTTACCCTAGCCCCCAGAGAAACCCTAAAACCCTCACCCTAACCCAAACCCCTAAAACCTAATCCAAACCGCGAAACTGCAAAGTCTCGATGGGTAGCTCAACTCGTCAGAACACCTGTATAACGCCGATCGACTGGGACAGCCTTAGTGGTTCCTGTAGCAGTGATCAGATGAATCTGGTTTGACTGGTAAAAATTAATTATCCATTAATCCCAGCCTCGCAAGTTTCGGAAGGCGATCCCCATACAGATGAATTCAGCCTCTTTTCACCCGTCCATTACAGCATTGTTACTGGTGACTGGTTCTCCAGTCATGTTTGTAATGGTAAGCATAATTAATGTCTAATCCAAGGTTCCAGGAATGAGATGGAAATGTTGTCTAATTGCATAATTTTGAAGGGGACATTTATTCACATTCGTAGACGCTCAGAAACTATATTACTGGAAATAAGCAATTGCACAGACACAGCTTGTGTTTTAAGGCAGGGCGATGCCGGTAAAATATCCACCGTGTCCCGTAATACAGTCCGCTGCTGCCGGACCGGAACCAAGCGGGTGCCGATTTGCTGTCTCCAAATTTACGGCCGAGACACCAGGAGCTAATCCCCACACCCTGCGGCCCGGTGCGTATGACCCACTGCACTGCACTCCACTCCCCTACAAATATATATTTATAGATTCCAATGGCGAACCTAATTTAACCCTGTTTGAATCAATAAAGTATCAGTTGCACTGCAGGTTAAATCAGTTATTTCGCAGTTTTTGTACTTTCATTGTCACCTTAAACCCCATCTGATTGCGCCGTGCTTGCTTGTGAACCCCGTGTTGCCCGGCGATCCCGGCTGTATTTAATCTAAAGCAGTGTGTGTTTGCTTTATATTGTAGTGTCTTGGGGTAAATCCAGTGTTATGAAAGGAGCATTTCAAATTAATCTGAAATTCTTTCTGTTCTTCCTCCAGATAAAATCCTGGTCTGAACTTTCCTGTCTGGTTAAACTCTATTACTGTTTCACTATTGTTTCTCTGCTGGCGATTTTTGGTCTCACTGTGTATAACATCTATAATGAAAGCCGAGAGACATACAGCCACGAGGAGGATTTCACAGTTTCTCTCATACAACTTGTGGGAATTAGTAAGTGGAACATGTTTGCACTTGATCCATTGCTGATCCTTGATGGTTCCCTGTTGGGTTAAAAAAAACAAAAACAAAGATCTGAAAGCTTTTTAATTTAGACTGAAATTGTACTGATTTTAATGTGTAATTTCATAAAATGGGTCAGATTTACTGGTAAGTCGTCAGATTGTTAAATGATTCATGTTTCCAAAGTTGTGTAATAAGTTCCTTTTTTGTTTGCCACATTTACAAATTTTTACAGCTGTGCGGTTAATTCGGGTTTGCTGTGACACGCTTTTTGAGAAGGATCCTGCATGGCGCAAACTTGCTAGCACATTTAAGCAACTTTCCGGAAGATGGCAATTGTTGGGTCTTTGCCATTTTGTTGCGTTTGGCCTCTCACCCATCGACCCCCCCCCCCTGTTTCCTTTGCCCTGCAGCTTTTTGTGTGTATTACATCACACGGGGGGTCCTTCAGGAGAACCGGCAGGAACTCATCGTGTTTGTGGTCTGCGTGCTGCTGCTGATGGTCCGCTCAGTGGTCAACTTCATCGTTCTCACCAGTGAGGAGAGGGTCACCATTCTGGTGCGTCGCGTGTTCACTGGGAGCCCTGGTTGCCCCCATGGGCTTTGCTCTTCCATGATAATGGTCATTTCATTTCGCAGCAAAGTGGGTGGAGTATGTTCCTCAAAGGAGCATTTGACCTCGCTAAGGTTTTGAACCAATAACCACATGGTTCCATATCCGAGCCGTGCCTTTGGTGTGGTTCAGCAGTTTAGGGAAACAGGCTTGTAATCAGGATGTTGTGTGTTTGACTACCGGTCAGTGCATTACTTTGACCCCCTAATTACTATGTCCGTTCTTGTGACAACGTTACTCATTAATACAATGTAAGTTCTTTAAACAGTTTCTTATATTTCTAATAAAAAAGTTAGTTTTCAACTAGCCATTTTTGTCTTTGCATGTGGACTTCCTCATTGGTTATTGAATCTGTTTAAATGAATGTTATTGATTCTTTGGCAGATATTGTTCTTCTGGTGTCTGCAGAATGTTGAATGTGTTTTTTTATTTTCTGTAGTCTTCTGATGCATTTTTGCTTGTGCATTACATTTTAGCCTTTAGATATGAGTAAGTTTTTGTACTGTATCAGAATAACCTTTTTACCACGAGAAGCTGTGAGTCATATTGAGTTGTGAGCTGAATTAAACCGACGTATTAACAAAAAATACAGTTAAGGAATGTGTGGGTCCTGCAGGCTCGGTTTGTGTGCATCCTGTCCCTGGGGTTGGTGCACCTCATCTGCGGCTTGCTGCTCATCCAGATGCCCAACATGATGGCATTCCGCGTGGGTGGCGCTCTGGAGAGCTTGCAAGAGCAGTACTTCCTTCTCAACCTCTGCTTCTCCATGGTGACTTTTGACCTCCAAGCCCAAGTATGTCCCCCGTCAGCTCTCCTCTGCTGCCACTATGTAGTTATTTGTTGACCTGTTTGCCTAGCAGGTGGAAAGATAGCTTAGGATGTGGTACCCTACTTTACCAGCTTGTTTTGAAGTTAGGAACTTGCCAAGAAAAACAAAGAATTAACATCAGAATAAAAGAAGTTGACCACTTTGAATCTGATTCTTATTTAAGGTGATCTAATTTCATTTCTCCTATGAAACATGCTAGGTCGCTAAAAGGACATTAATTTTATGCAAATCCAGCTGCGTTGTGCTTGGGGTGTAAAGGACCCGTGTTCTCCCTCAGTTGTGCCTCTGCATCCTGATCATGACGGCGGGCATCAGCGTGTCCTATTCCCACAGCATCATCCTGGGCTTTGGAATCTTCTGGGCCATCCTGACCGCGGTGGTTGGGGCCATAGCGGTGCGTGACTCCGTCCTCCTGTGTGCATGTGGTGTGAGTCGTCTAGTTCAAAGAAACCTCTTTCACTTATCCGGGGAGATGTAGTGGCAGCTCATTTGAGCTTGTGAAACCTTCAGGACAGTAAAGGAAAACTTGTTGTGGAAAGAGATCTCGGTTGGCCAACAGGGGGCAGCCTTTCCTCTCTAAAAACAAATGGCAGCGTTCCAGCGCAGTGAAGGTGGTGACCGCACGCTAAAACGAAACTCTTGGTTCGTTACAGACTCCATAGCAGTTCTTGCATAATGGTGCTTTGGTTCCTGGTATACTATATTGGTTTGTAGTACAGTATGGGAGGGGATGCCCGGGCACTTCGGAGATGCCAATCTCACGTAAAAAAATGTATGTCTATTTAATTTTTTAATTTTTTAGGTATTAAAAGAAAAGAAGCCCCTGGTGTGGCTTTTCGTCCTGCAGAACCTGCCGGAACTTGCTTATTTCATTTACCTTCTGTACACGGTGAGGTGACACCCCTTTGTCATTGGCTGTCTTTTATACAGTGATTTTCAGCTTCTCATATGTACCATATATATTCCCCATATACACATTAAGACGCTTTTTGGCAGCAATACCGCATAAATTTAAAGTACAACAGAAATAAATGCCTTAAATGGATGCCCACAGATACTGGGGTGGGGGCGTGTACTCCCCAATATTTAATTTACGTTCATTCGTAAGTTGTGTCCCCTCCCACCCATATCAAGCTCTCTCCTAGGCTGTTGCATAGTCATACACAGTGCTCACAGAAAGTCTTGGGACTCTTGCTTAATTCTGTAATAATGTTGCAAATTTATTGGTTTCATAACAAAAGTCCTTTGGCAAGCAATGTTGAGTGCATCTGCTTGTATCTACACAGACATTTTCTTTTTATTAAGTGTAAATTTTTTTGACGGACTCATTCAGTTGTGTTCTTGCCATTTTGCTGTTAATTGTGATTGTAGTCACTGGCTCCCAAAGGGATATTAAACACAAATGTTTAGTGTTTTCTGTTTATTGCAGAGATGTTACTAATTAAAAAGCACTCAGTGAAGCTGCTTGCCAGTGAACTTTTTAACTCGGAACAGCTCTTTTAGAACTGCTACTTGAAATGAATGTTTTACTCTAAAACTTCCGGTTGCTTCTAATGTGATATACATTTTTTGAAAATAAAGTCAGGATATTTTGTTATAAAACCAATAAATGTGCACAAGTGTCCTAAGACTCATCACTGTACGTATTATTAGTTTCCATGTAGAGTGCAGCTTTACATTAATACACCGAAAATGAATGGGCTGTGCTTGGGCTGCTAGTTCCTAGTGCTACTTCACCGTTGCTCACATGTCTGACTGCCATGACCTATGCTAATCTGTACACAGATCATCGTGGGGTGGGGAAGTGACAAATCGTATGCCCTGGAGGCCGCCACCATCACTTGCTCCCTGATATCCGTTCTGATCAAAGTGGTTCTGTTTGGGTCGCTGTTCCGCCTCTACCGCAGCTTCGGTCAGGGCCTGAGGGAGCGGAGTAAGTGTCACCTGCAGTGAGTCCTTCATGAACCATCTGCTGTATTTTTTTTGACCCCACTACATGGTACTTTTGGTTTGCTTCGGAGCATGCTTTAAACCCTTTACGGCACCATCTAGTGGGGACAAAAAATACAGCAAATGGTTCATGAAGCATCACTTAGTTCATCACTAGTTTCCCGTGTCACAGATTATTCTTTGGGGTGGGGTGCAGTCGTGGCCTATAATGCCTCACAGTATGTTTAAGTTAATTGCAAAATGATTCAGGCTTATGTTCCCTTTAACCAGTTGAAATTGTATTTCAAATGAGGGTTTTATTACACTTTTAAGGGTATCTAAGCCCTGCCCTATAGCCAACAAGAATATAATAGTATTTGTTTTTCTGTTTCAGTGTTTGCATCACCCCAGGAGTAAACACCTGACTGGACTGTGAAAATGACCAGGGCAAAGTTTGGGATAGATTAGTGAAAACTATCACGTCAGGATTTGTACTACAGTTATTACTGTTGATTATTTTGATACTATTTGTATTTTTAAATAATTTTTTATTGCACATTTTTATGTCTCTGGTGTTGGTAACGGTATTCTATATGCCACTAAAATAGGAAGAGTGGTTACGATTGGTTTTAAAAATATATATATATATATTTACATTAACATGCACACTGCACTTACAAAGGAGCAAATACCATTAATCTGAATATTGGGCCATTTTCAGTAGTGTAGTGCGTAGAATGCCGTTATGAGGTATCTGTTTTATAAGCTCGAGTCATTAATCAGCTCACATGCATATCTTAATATCGTAAATACCAAGACAATAATCTCTCCCTGGCTCGTAGATTTTTACAAGACTATTTTTCTTTTGAAGTCTCTGTTTTATGTGCCTTTTTAATAGCGTTAATATGCAGCGCATGGTGGGTCCCTGTCCATTTCATTTGTCCAGAATATTTTTAAGCATTCTCTTATTCAGAGAGCCAATGCACTGGTTGCGCAGAATGCCAAGTATATATATTTTTTGTTTGTTTTCCAGCTAGTTGATGACACTATGGAAGTGAGTTTGGGGGGGGGGACCAAAGATATGAAATAATTTTCTGGCAAATGAACTGGAATGGGTGTCCATTTTGAACAGAGTTCCTACTACAAACTAAAACAGAGCTTAATTTTATATTGCTTAACATTGTTAGTATATTTTTATATTTACACGTAACCTTTCTATATTATCGTAATTTAAAAAGTGCCATCGGAGCTGGTCCTTGCACTGTGTTCACTCCATGTGTTTTTCATGCAAAGTGTGTATTTAATCTGACAGATTAAAGGCCTTTGGCTATTTTTCCATTGTTTCCTTGTTTTCTAACACTTGATAAATTTAAAATGAATGTGATGCGATTGCAATATGTAATAAAAGTAAAATAAATGTCACTTGTGTGGGCCTCTTTGAAAGTAATTAAAAGAAACTTTTTAAAGGATTGCTGTGAACCTTTTAGGTTGTCTCACTGCTGAATTGTCCAACCACATAATAAAATGTGGGCAGATCAAACACACCTGTGACGTTTTCCTCGCATCCTGTAGTGGAACTCTGCAACATCACCTGCGGCTCTACAAGCTTTTCCGGAACATAAGAATGAGGAAGTTACACTTATGTCCCAATGGTCCTTTTTCAAAAACAGTCAGAGGAACTGTGACAGAAGGCTGTGGAGGGTGGAGTTCAGGTGACGGTCAAGCTGGACTCCAAGACTATGACCCTTTTCAAAGAACATTTTAAAGGGTCCTTTCAACCCAAAGCTGGAAAAGGTGTGTTTTAGAGGGCCGTCAGTGCTATCTGTCCAAGTTGTTCTTGCGGGGAGTTGCCTAGTTTTGGAGGTCAGCTGTAGAATTGTTGGGCTTCTTTCAAATACAATGGACATTATTTCTGTGATGATTAAAGTGCCAGAAAAATATATCTCAAGAATCCAACAGCAATGTCTCTTACCAGAGATTGTGACCCAGTTACTGAAGATCCACAGATTGTGTAGTGAGCAGTTTAATGCAGCAAGAATTGTCTTCTAACAAACTCCACACAGCAGTCATATCACGGTGCGGATGATCTCGTCAGGGTGCCCATGTGCCAATATTCTGTGCAGCACTAAACCTCTAAAATAAATCTTTTTCAGTTTTTGGGTGAACTGCCCCTTAAATGGCAGCTGACAGCTTAATGAGCAGGTGAGGCGACTTACATTCCGATACAGCAATTAGTTGAGCAAAAAAAGCAGCAAGTCATGTAGCCACTGATAGCCAGTTGCACTGGATGAGGATGAGACCTCTAATGACAGGGCTCTGGTTCAAGGGCCAGGAGGGTCTGCTCTTCAGTAGAACCATCCTTCTTAGGACTGTTTGTTCAATACAGGACCTAAGCAAAGTAACCGTGAAAAAGTAGGAGGATTGTTAAATTGTAAGCTACCTCTCTGCAAGTCACTTTGGAGACCTGGCATCCACTCACTAATGAACCTGTCTTAGGTCTGCATAGCACATGAACAGGTGTTCGTTACGGCCCAGTACTTCAATAATTTGCAGATGATTTCACATCTTGCTATGCAAAGGTGGGCACCAGTTTCCCTCTTGGGATTCAAATATAAGATTTAGCTTCACTTTTAGGGACACCATGGATCGACATATGTGTCAGCTGACTAGTATCATGATTGTACAGAGTTTCTATAATTAACACTATTACACATGAGTATGGCATGCAGTCTGCATGTGTTCCCATAATGTAATAAACCTCCCGCAGGCCAAAGGGATGGCTTATGCTGAAATGCTGCTATTTGTGCACCCTGTGATGTATTGGCATCCGACCGTGTGCCAAGCTTCATGGAACAGATGCCAGAAGGTCGTGTTATGCTGTGACAATATGCAGCATAAGCCTTAGAGTCCATAAAGGCAGCGGCAATACAGGCCCAGGCAGCATTGTGCTCAGATACCAGCGAAAGAATATGCTGATAAAAATTAGTTTTTCCTTGAGCAGTAAGAAACGGTAAACTGGAACTCGGCAAGCTACAGTTTAACCAAGTCCAAAATCACAAATAATATCAAATAATTTCAAATAATCTTGACCGATCAAACAGTCAAAAATAAAATCAGGTTTAATACAGTTTTATTAAAATGCCTTGAAAAACAGCAAATCTGTATTTTCAGTACGAATGTAACAATTAGAAAATTCTAGCAAGGGGCACAAAATAAAAAAAAGACCATAAAGAGCAAAAAATTAAATAAGTTGACCAAGATTTTTTAAATATATGCCGTACTATTTTATATAAAACATACACAGCCATCTCACAATGGAGAAAAACTTACGATTAAATTCAATCTTGTTATCCAGAATGTTTGCACCTCAGTAGGAATGGACAGATTTCAATCAAGGAATGATCATTTAAATCTTTTGTACAAAATGTGTAAACCGAAAAAGTTAATCAACAAACGTTTTCTAGAAGACAATTATTTTACAAGTCTTATCCACCGATTACAGACTACAAATAAAGACGGTTGGTCAAACAAAGCAGGGGAGAAGGGGGGTATACGCACATGTAATTCGAGTATCTACCTTTCAGACAGGGAGTCCTAAACAGGAACACGTCCAGCTATGTACAGCTACAATGCTGTACACTGGGACTAAAATGCCAGTCATTTGTAAACAAAGGCAGCTATCAATAAAAGTTCACAATTTCAGATAAAATGTTACTCCAAAGAACTTCATGACTAACAGTGGAAATAAAAATCATGTTCAGACAAATCACACACGTATATGAATGCCAGAAACAGTGCTCAACCCCTTGTGTGCACATGTGTGTATGTGTGTGTGTGTGGCACATGTTGGTTGAGGACATGGTGTATAACGTGGGTGGCTGGTAGGTTGGTAAACTGATGTTGAGAGGAAGCTGGCATGTCATATTCACTGTTGATCTGTATGCAACATACTGACAGACTAACACACACCACATTTAAAATACACCAGAAACGTCATGGAAGTTGGCATCAGTTAGGAAACACTCTGACTGTGAGATCAGTCTAGTGGTGCGTAAGTAATATGTTAAGACTGGATTCATAAGACTTTGCACACCTCTCCCACCTGAGCCTGCCTCTCCAGCATCCTGACCCTGACAGATGCTCTCAGTAGTGCTAGAGCAGGAGAATCAGTGGAAGTACTCATGGAGGAATACCAAGAGAATACTACCACTTAGGCATCATAAAGTGTGACAGATGCTCTCGGGAGTACATGAAGAGGAATACCAAGAGAATACTGCCACTTGGCCATCAAAAGCGTGACAGATGCTCTTGGGAGTACTTGAGGAGGAATACCAAGAGAATCCTGCCAGTTAGCCATCATAAAGCGTGACAGATGCTCTCGGGAGTACATGAAGAGGAATACCAAGAGAATACTGCCACTTGGCCATCAAAAGCGTGACAGA
>JAODKF010000116.1:392149-403010 GCA_026779585.1 Mormyrus proboscirostris
TTGCTCCGGCATGCCCTGTGGGCACCGGTACCATCTCACGACACGGTCTTTCGAAAAGACAACTCTTTAATGACTTTAAAAAAAAAAAAAAAAAAAAAAAAACACTCCAGTGGAAGCACAAAACTCATGAATTTGTACTCTCTTGTGCACAAAAAACTGTTTAAACTAAATAATAATAATAACAACAAAAACATCCCAAGAGTCGCAGGGAACAACGAAATCTGCTTGGTAAATTAGATGTTCGCAGGAAACATCCGTTCCCTTATGTCTGGGCCGCAGATTCGGCACTAACCATCATCACAATACAGTAGAAGGGACCCACATTCCAGAGGACAGGGAGAAGCGGGACATCCCCTGTGTCATTTATCATAAAGGCCTGCAGCCCTGATTCGCCTCTGAAAAAAGCCCCAGAAAATATATTGTATATTAGTGAATGAGAGGCAAACATGTGGCCTTAAAAGCTGCACGTCATCAGGGCTTCAGGTAGCGACTCCTCTTTTGCACTTGGGAAGCTAATACATTTGGCTCAGTGCTTTATCAGGCAGTATTACCCTCCTGTCACGACATCACTGCACCATATAAAAAAAACCCAAAAGAACAAGGCAACAGGAAGGATGTGTTAGGTTGGGTCAGTTGAGATCACATTCACTTTTTCTTTACTGGAAAGAGATTTAGGTCAGTGGAAGGTGTGGAGGCTAGTTATCAGGACTTCAGCCTTCGCTCTGGGAGGGGCCAGGGAGCAGCTTAGTGGCTCTTGATATGTACAGCACTTATCAGAAAAACATATTTGCCTAACATGAGCAAGAAAGTGCATTATCCACTACTGTGTCTGGGTTCAGTATAATGAATAGGTACAACATCTGCAAAAGAGTGTAGGTGAATGGTAATTTGAAATATGTAGACAATAAAATGCATAATATTCTCAATGTACATCTGGGCAATGCAATTATTCAAAAGATTTTCAGAAATATGTGAGCCCAATGGTCTTTGCCTGCAAATAAAGCAAAAATACGCTGTCCTTAGAAAACAAAGTACTGAAGACACATTATTAGACCAAGAAACATACTATTGCCCCCATCTCCAGAAACTGAAATACTTTGTGTAGTGTTCCTCATTGGTGCTGAGGGGGTCCCACACCCACCCGCCGGCCTGTGCACTCACATCACAGCTTTGGGATTCTGCAGCATGCATGCTTTGGGTCCGAATGTGGTCACGGGGCTCGGTCCATGCAGGGACTGCGTCCTCCTGCAAAGCAAAGGAACGAAGAAGTGAGCAAGCGAAAGCACATCGCAGCACTCGTACCACATCAAGGCAAACTGTAGGGGATTCCCCTGGGGGGACTCCGAAGGGCGAGGCCGTCACATCCTACGGCGTTGGCACACGATGAAATACAGTTGAGAAATTGATAAAATGTGCTACTGATTTTGGCAGAAAGGTCAACCTGTCATTCAGAAATACAAAGCCTAGTACTGCAGCATGCACCTTACACATTCAGGTCTGCAGTATTTTTATAACATAACTGAACTGGGAATATATTACTACTTTTTACACCAAAAAGAAAATGCCAGTTTTAAACACCTACAATACAACACTCATCTCAGGAAGCACACTGGAAATACAAAAGACTTTATTCCATGCCAGCCTCAGGATAATTGGGGGATGACTGGGATTTTGGCTTAAACTGCTCAAATACTGTGCCTTTTTGAGGACTGTCATCTATCCATCCATCCATTTTCTGTAGCCACTTGTCTCACACAGGGCTGCAGGGGTCCAGATATTTACAGAAAAGGTTCATCACACGGTGAGCAGACCACAGAAACCAAAAGGAGTTCGATATTAGTCAGCAATATAAACAGCAAGAGGTTGATCGTCAAAACAAAAACTATATTTCATCTAGTGCAGAAAATACCAGCAAAAACAGGATCATCTCACAACACAATTCAATTGGAGAACAGCTGCTACTGACCCAAGTGAAACTTGGACAAGGTATCAGGACCAAGCTGGTTAACATGATCCTCATGTTCTTGTCCTTAATCCTAGTTTCACAAATTATAATTTGGTTATTTTATAAATCATATAATTAATTTCTTTCATAATTCCATATATCCCAATTTACTACAAATGTCTTGGAAAAACTTTGATTGCCAAGCTTTTTTGGTACCTAGTAGTTTTTAAGACTTCTATCAGAAAATTGTGGGTAAAAATGAATGAAGTCATGATTTTTTCCTTTATATTTCAATATCTATGGGAGGGTGACAGAGGTCTCCAAAAAGAGTAAGACATATTCCTTATTTTCATGAACAATTATTTAAATGTGACATTTCTGGACAGAGAAATGATGAGTTGAATCTGCAGTAGTTTGGACAGACTCTCTCCTTCCTCCAGTACCTAATGAAATATTTATGTATGGATGCACAGACACGAAGCACAAAACTGAATAAATTGTTCTTGGAATATATAAAGAGAGTAAAGTAAAAAGAGTTAGACCAGCACTCATAGGGCACAAAAAAATCCTGCCCCATCACAGTCTCCAAGGGGTGCACCAGGTCACATGACCTTCGTGCACAAACTGTATTAGTGGTCTGGGTCTAATTGCCGCCCATCTGCTACAGGCCTGTTTTCTGATGAGCAGTTCCCCCTGAGCACTAATACAACAGAGCGGAAAAGAGAAAGCAAACAAGGTCAATAGGAAATGACTTCAGGAGATACATTTTGTTAACCGGTCAGCTGAAAATCCAGAGCTTCGGATATCACTTGTGAATGCATAGCATATTTGTAATGATACAGTATAGTGTTTATTTTCATGGTGGAAAAAAAATCCCTTGAACAGACCTTTCTTAATAAGCTGTGACTGAGTCATACAGATGTCAGGAAAAACAACAGAAACACTGGTGCTTTATATACAAACACTTCTGTACCTTTTAACGATTTTTACACAAATAATCGTGACGGTGTCCTCAAGCATACAACAGCAGGTCACGCCTTGGGAGTATATGACTCATAAGTGAGGAGTGGCTCTGTGGGCCAAGGTTCTATGCCCATGATCAGAAGATCGCAGGTTCAAACGTCGGCTTTCGCAGAAGACTCACAGGTCGTTCAGGGCGGCAGCACATTGGCTGACCCTGGGCTGCGACCCACCAAGCTAGGGAGAGCATGGAGGGGCAGACAAAGAAAACAGTTCCAATGTACTCATACTTGTGCAAATGGAAAAATAAAGGAATTATCTATTTAAGTGTGTGTATACATATAACTGCATCTGATGTTGACAGTATTTTGGTCAACAAACTACAAGATCATATGTTCATAAATTAGGCAACACTATCATTTTTCAATATTGTTTGATTTAAAAGTAACATTTTTAGATAAACCTTAGAAAGTAAACCAGTTTTTTATTGTTAATAATTAACTAGACTAGATAAGATGTATAAATTATTAGCTTCCCTTTAGATAATCATCCTACCAAAGGATGAAATTTACCCAACAGATGATAGTTAAGGTATCATGACACCAAACAAAACCACAAATTTTTAAACTCTATTGTTGAGCAGAGAGATATCATTATATCCAAACAAAAAGAAAGGCCGCTTTATTTGGGATGACTGGTGGACGTCATTCCAGGCGGTCGTTTTGAAACCATGGGCAACCCTGAAAATGTACAAGGTTGCAATCAGCAAAGGAGGGAAGAGGCCGTCCATAGAGCCACCAGCTACAAAGCCTCGACACTGATACTTCCTTGATCGGCTGCCACTTTGCATCTGTGCCATCTTGAGCGTGACTCTTACGCTGCCAATCCAACTCGACATCGGTTAAATATTCACCTTTGGAAAGTAGATAGTGACTTTTGCCGAGTAATGTCAACATCAAGGATGGAACCTTGCCGGCCAATTACAGTCGCAATCCACAAAGCTGCATTCCATCAGTGTCTCCGCATAAAGAAACAAAGGAATGGGGGGGACAAAAGGAACCAGAAAAACTGGAAAAAAATCAGAGGAAGGAGGAGAACGTTCTAGGTCTAACAGGTCCAAAAACGTTCTGCGGCAATGCTACTCATCGCTCATCCAAAGCTATAGGATATAGGATATATTGCCAAGTCAAGTATTCTAATACGATGGCTCTCTATCGTACTTGCCTTTCTCTCACTTCTGATGCACACGATTCAACAAATGAATCATCAAGGCTTTTACTGGCTAAACCAAGCATGACAGTTGTTGCGTACAGCAAGAGGTCTGGAGGTCACCCAGAAGAGGAACCATTCCTCTAGCCTAATATGCCCCATGTTGACTAGGTAGCATTTCAGGGACAAAGAAGGGGAAGTAAAAACTCAGGTTATTTAGAGAGGGGCCCCCTTACTTGAAGCTGGCGGAGCTGATCAGGGCGTGAGAGGTTGACAGGCTGCGGCCCTTGAATCGGCCATGGGCTGGGTGCGCTCGACCCGGCAGCTCCACACCATCGTGGCCTGGCAGGTAGTATGGCAAAGAGCCTGTGTCGGACTCAGGGGCTCGCCAGGACCAGGCCGCTTCTCTGCGTTCATCCATTGGCTGCTCTGGAGGTGGAAGGATGGATAAACATCAGCATTCCCATTATAACTGAACAGCAGCAAGCTCTACTTTAATTCACTGGATCAACAGAAAGAATATTTCAATTATATCTGTAAAAAGCAATACCAAGGCAGCAACCTTCATTTCCAGCAATCATTCAAACCACAGGGAAGTCAACCAGTGTTATTTTACACAATTAATCCGAGAATTTCTTCACACAAACATCAGTGAAGCATTTTCCTTGCTACAACACTATGGCTTGAACTTCCTTATGACCCCTCTGCGGGGAACTCCATTTGAATGGGGCTATTAACAAAGGTAGTGTTCTTCTCCAAACAGCACATAAAACCCATATTTAAACAAGGGAATCTTCAGGTGAGCTTTCTTAATGACCCTTCCTAACTGTGTATACCTATATTCTGCGTCAAAGCTTTACTTTTAAATCTGATTCTACAGCCTTCCTTCGATCAACATGTACAAATGATACATTTCAAGCCCAATTTAAAAAATAAAAAAATACCATCCTAATCGAAACACCTTCTATTAACAATAACAATTCGAAATAAAAATAAATAAAAGCTAAAAGCACAACGAAACATGAGAAGACAATGCATGTGCAGAACCAAGACTTGATGTTTGTAAACGCCGTGTTTACTCGCGCGTCCAGCCGGTGTTCTGTCGAGTTGAGCTACTTTGTCGAGTGAAGCTACCGTAGTGCTAATCGATAGCCGTAACCATAACCCTAACCCCCCCCCCCAAAAACCCTTACCCTAACCGCCCAAAAAAAAAACAACACTAAAATACTTACCTAACCCAAACCCCTAAAACCTAACCCTAACCCCGAAACTGTGGAACTGCACATGCGCAAAAAGGCTCGATAGAACGTCTGGATAGGTAGCTCAACTCGTCAGAACACCGGCACGCGGCGCGCGCTTCACTTTTAGTCCATGGTCAGGTCCAGGTTAAAAGCTGTGTGCTTAGGTGAATGTTATTTTGCTGAAAACTGTGTTAAGGAAATCGGTGCTGATTTCATTAACCCATGACTAAAACAACTGGCTGAAAATGTCAAAAACAAAAAAAAAATCTTTGAAAATATTTTTTCTTATACACATCTCTATCTGTAGATTTTGTTTTATAATATTCTTTAGCGGGAAACAATTATTTCGAAACTCCGGTATCAAAGAAAGCCCGCTGAATCGTAAATGACCGTAAATCGAAGGATTACATTATGTGGTAAGACACCTGCTTTTTATTTCTAATTGTGCTTGTTATTACTGTTATTTTTAACTTGTAAAGCCGTTTACTCACCGTTTTTCCTACAGTCTGTGTTTAACCTCAAATATTATGCTAGGAAACACAATAACACTAAGCGATTTGTGTACTCCGCCCCCCCCATTAAAATCTTCAATTTAAAAGTGCAGCATGATTCAATAGGGCCTAAACACATTTTTGAAGATTAGACATGACATCTACAACGATGCAAGGCCAAATGTGACAACGTATAATTAATAGTTTTTTTTTTGCAGTTTCATATCCATGCTTAAAATACAATATGTAACTACAATTCTGCTTCGCCCAGCACGGCTGTAAGTGAAAGAAACTATTCCTACATTACCGCACTGTTAAAAGTAAATAAGTAACACTAGTCAGATGTCTGATAGAGGAGACAGATAGATCTCTCTTATGATCAGATGGCCCTATTAGAACCATGTTCTTGTATTACATGTAGCACCATCCATGAACAGACTTTACCCGGGTTCAGTATTGCGGCTGCAAACAGTAATGTCAAAAGGAAGTGATAATCTGTTCATCACTAGATTTCTAATCTCCAGTTTTCCCCATGAATCTTTGGTGCTACAACTACCTAAAACGCAAGCAGAGCATTCGAAAAAAAAAAATCACTGGGAGTTTTATCATCGTCAATAACAAACAGTACTACGATTACTACTACCGCTACCACCGTGACGTTCTCAGTAAAATGAAGCATAAATTGAGGCATTTAAACATTATTTACAGAACAGTTTTTGGCTAAAAGGAATCAAGTCGGTCCACTTCGCCCAAAACACCACGGCTGTAAGTGACACAATCTATTCGTACGTTGCGGCGGTGAATGGTGCCAAAGACAGCAATTTCGGCTGGGAAAGCCAGGGAAGTGTATATTCATAACCACACCCCCAATTAACTACAGGCATAATCATAATTATTTAAATAATAATAGTAACAACCATATAACTCTGTAACTTTGAATGAAATCGCGGAGGTATAGTAAAATTGGCTAGTTTGAAAGCGCAGAAACCCACTTAGCAATTGTATCTGAGGATTTAGTATTATTTTGGACGGGGACCTCTATTTATCTTACATCTGACCAAAGCAATGAGACACGTTTTATCCATTTAATATTAGTTTGTTAGCCACACTGATTTACAGTAGGAAATGCACGACTGACGAATTCCATTGTAATTCAATTACCAATTAAGATTTAGTTGGCTGAAATGTGACACTGACAGTTTAGCTAAAGACCACTCCTTAGGCTGCACTGTTCTCGGTTGCTCAACTGGCCAGGAGACTGAAGAAATTCTTTTTCCCCCCCATGTGCCAATGTCATCTGCTGGCGACACGTAACGCCCAAGTATGTCAGTGATCCGTTTGCCATATGAAAGCTTATTAAATGAAGGCAAGACTTCCGAATTTAAAAAGTACACTCGCTCAAACACCATCGCGTAAAGGGACGATATCCTCTGCTATTAAATCTATCATAACAGACTTACAATAGCACGCTAATGTCATTAAACAGCTTGGCCAAGTGAATACGTGCCGGAGATATATTTTTGACACTTATCCGAAAAGCAGGAGGAATCGTAATACAGTAACATGATCCAGTCAGTTATCCACCTCGTTTCGTGTTTCCAATACATAACTAGAAACATTTAGCGACGCTCGCACAAACTTTTGCGTTTTATTGTGTTAGCAAGCTGCATCGTTTCGAGTAAGTCAGGAGAAGACATTGACAAAAACCCGACTATATCGACACATTAAATAACACAAGACTGACACTGCCACATTTAGCTAGGCAGCTAATTTACCTCAAACTGTGCGTGTAGTTGTGCTGCACAAAAACACTTCACAGCAGTTCCCCCACACCGGTCTCTACTTCGACGAACAAAAAAATCCTTATCTTAAGCGAAACCCATCGCTCCGTTCTTTTTATCCAGCTTACTCCTACGTAACCAGCTAGCCACGATACCCACACGTTCCCCCCCTTTCCTTACTGCCGCGGACTGAGAAGCGCACGCGCCGGTTCCGCGTGGGCGTCACTTTTCCCGGAGCGTCATCGATCTGCTCGCGAGGGTCCGCGAGCGCCACCGCGTGTCAGTGCTATCAAAACTCATGCCTACGTCATATCTACGCGACGGATGAACAGAAAATCTTTTTTGTATTATCTATAAATCTTTGTTGTACACGTTGCGCATGGGCAGCGATTTTAACATTTTATTAGCGATAACACTCAACATTTCTTGAAGTATCCTAATTCCTAGCAGATGTGGCGCCTGGGGCATAATTGAACCCACTCAGCCAAGAAAAATAATTGCTATTTGAAACAAGAACCAGCATGCCAAAAACTGGCAAAAGCCCCGTGGTTGTCCTATGGCAGGGGATTATTGTTGTCAATGAAAACAGTATACAGGGCAAAGCCAGGAAATAGGCTGCAGTTGGAGATAGCAGGGCTGTGAAAGTCAGGTTCATCTGCAGGGGTCAGACTACACAACCAGGAAAACAGCTGTGTGGTAGTAGCAGGACTCCTGAAAAAACACTTTGGGCCAGACTGAGGAACACAGACCCACGATGTGGTATAATATGTGGAAGTTAAGGATCTAGATCAGTAATCTGAAGGTTCAAGTCTTTGCTGTTGATGATGTTCCTTCGATGTAACAATTTTTGACATAAATGTACTTTTCTTGGAAAAAAAACATTCAGCTTCTACACTTGGTAGATATTGCGCACATTCTGACCATACTTTCTCAATTATGTCTTTGGAAAAAAAGCGTCTTAATTAGATAAGCAGATGCTGTAATTCCACTGTAATCTGCAACGCTGGTGATTTGAAGGATTCAAAGTTTAAGGGTTCATTGTCATTCATTTATAGTCTTTGTCATTATTGTCAGCTGTTTAACAATTGCCTATGTCTGTGGTAAGCTGTTAATTCAGCTTGATCATCAGCTTGGCCAGGGATAGGCAACCCTAATCGAGGAGTGACAGTATTCAGCAGGTTTTCCATCCTACCTGATCAGTTACTATCTTCCTGAGATCAGATGAGGGTCATCAGAGACCCGGTAGGATGGAAAACCTGCTGAATCCCAGCACTCCAGGATCAGGGCTGCCAACCCACCCTGAGACTGGCTACTGACCACATTTTTATCACACTGCATTGTGGTGCAATGCAGGACCAGTCAATAATATAGGCGGCACTGATCTAACAAAGTGCCAATTGTCCGGCAAACTGGGCTTATACAGAAATGAGAAGAAGTGATTAAGAATCTGCGATACATTAATCTTTCATGAGGTGTTTGAGGGCAATCCCTACAGACAGAAATTCAGAACTATGCTTGAAACCACTAAATATGAGCTGCGGTTATATTATACACATTTAGCAAGTAACCCCATCATGTTTCGTTTTAAAGTCGTCTTTAATAAGTCAATATAACAGAAGGGTGTTTCAAACAAATGACCTGCTGCAATGTCTGATGTCCAAGAAGACATTGCTTAGAATGTTTTGAAAAATTCTCAGTTAAAATTCAAGCAAAGGACCTTCCTCCAGCAGCTTTAATGAATTTCAAAATGCCCCCTTTTAAAGAAGTAGCCATAAAATAATCAACAGAACCATGTTCTGCTGCTATTCACTCATTGAGTGTTGAACCTGAACTTATTTCTATACTTACTAATTATCAATCTTAAACCCTATTGATTCACATCAGGATGCCTCAACAACGGAGTACAAAGCCTTATTTTAAGCACAACCCCAGCACACATCTTATTTGGGCTGTTGCTTAGCATGTTACAGACCAGGTTTTCAAGATTAAATAGATTCCAGAATCTTTGTTATCCCAAACTTTCACTATATCTACCAATACTTTTTCTGCTGCTTTAGTAACAAACTTGTTCGCGCTACATGTGAAAGAATACAGGGGCTGTCGTAGAGAATGGAACACTTGTGATTTTTTTTCTTTTAAAAAAAAAAAAAAAAAAAACAATCAAGCAAACACTGTCATCTCAAACTGCTTTTTATTACATCTTAAATAACAGTACATTTTAATATAGTTTCTATCTTGCATCCAGCTTTCTGTAGTACACTGACTTGAAAATTAAATACAAAAGATGAAAAAGGACAAGAGTGGAGCAGATTTCTACAGTTATTTCATGGATAGAGAAAACGAAAAAGGGAACTTAATTTTTATTATTTTATTTATTTTTTGCCACCTCCAGGCCTAACGCACGATTACAGCACATCTTTTTTGTACAGAATGTCGCAGAAGAAAAAAAAAAAAAAGAAAAAGAAAGAAAGCCACTACTGCTAAAAGAGCTTCTGTTTTTACAGTGATTAGGGAAACTACAGAAAGAAAGTTTGCCATTCAGATGTTCCAAGTTTTTTTTTTTTTTTTTTTTTTTTTTTAATTTTACCCCCATTTATTTGTATTAAAGAAAGCCAGAAAAAAACCTGTTACAAAATAATTCTATTAAATTTCGTCTTGTTTCTGGAAAAAGGCTGCTACAGAATGAATCGATGTTTTTGTTCTCGTGTCTTGTGTCTGTGCGAGTGCGTATGCCCGCGTGTTACGCCTGGGCACGCGCGTGTTCCAAAGCGGTCGGGACAGACGTCTTATTTTCACTCCTTTCTTCAAGCATCAATCCAGACATTAGGGATTCTAAGTGGGAATGTTTCTTTTTAACCATGAACTTGTGGTTTTTAATGCATTTATGTCTCCCTGGCACAAGAGGAGCCAAAACAAAGAGGAAAACAATATAAATACAGCGGTAATGACAGTTTTAACAGGTTATTTTCTCAAAGAAAAACATCAAAGGACTTAATTCCATATGCACTTTTTAAGCAATTCTACAGCATGCGATTCTAAGGGTTAACCCACCCATGGCAGACAAAAAGAAATTTTTTAAAATTTTAACTTAGAAAGTTTCAGTATCATTATTTTCAAACATTGATTTATACAACATCTCATTCACAGAGTAGGAACTGCGTTTTCAAGCACGGAATGGCCGCCTCTGAACAGGAAACTCCGGAATGTAACCCGGGATATAAAAGAAAAACTATG
>JAODKF010000116.1:403037-415240 GCA_026779585.1 Mormyrus proboscirostris
CCCCCACCCATGAGCCCCACCCAAGTCCACCTTTGAGAATCAAAAAAAGAAAAAACAAAACAAATAATAATGAAAAACAGGGGTTAATCTTCATGTAATTACTCCACAATACCCAACAGGAGGTGGTGAGAAAATGGTTAAAACCTTTGTCTGTTTTAAAAACAAGCATTCATTCTCATTACAGCGTGTGCTTGGTTAGTTAACATTTTCAACATTATCCTACAGACGATGAGTTTGTTTTTTGTGCAAACAAAGATTGGTGACAAGACAGAAAGAGAGAAAGTGGGAAAAATAATCCAAGACTAAATATACAGAACTGAACTGCCCCCCCCCCCCTCAAAAAAACAAGTCTGTCACTGATCCCCGGTGAAGTTTCATATTTTCACTATTTTTCTTCTCCGTTTGCATGGTCATATTTCTCACGTGAATAAAGCTGGATTAAAAACGGCAAGTGATACCTTTTATTTTCAATCTACAAACTCAGTTCTAAAATCTCCACAGACTAGGACATAAAAGAAAAGCCTTTAATCCTCGTTTAAAGAAGCCATCAGTTCAATCTAAATTCTTTGAAAAAAAAACAAAAAAAAAAAAAAACAAAAAGACTAAAAAACTATCAAGTTAGATTTTTCCATAATTACTTTCACTCAAACATTTGAACTGAAGATACATGATACATTTGCACGGGGTTATAGTGTTTGTGTTTCTGATTTGAAGACGCTATCATAGAATGGTCCCTGGAGGAAATGCACAACTTCATTTCATTTTATACCACAATTCTTCGGTTAATTTTCTCTTATAGCCAACTGATAAATAATTGTGCTCTTTTTGTTTTTAAATGAGAAAGGTGTCATTTAGCCTTTTTTGTGGTTTTGGGGATGTTTGAGTCAGTTTCATTGTGGTGTTTGAGATATGCAATGAAATTTTAACATTTTGATGTTGGAATGGAGTTCCAGTCAACTTTGGAGTCCGGATGCTGTCTGTGTGGAAACAGAAAGGGAGAGAGAATGCACTTAAAGATGATTCAGTGCCTCCAAACTTCCCTGCACCCCCCACCTCCACGAATGACAAAATCAAATCAAATGCTCGTCATTCTGGTCACAGACAGCAGATGGCGACAGAGACACGGCCTGACTCTGCTGTCCTGCTGCATGCAGCTCTGGCAAACTTTGGAAATGCAGCCTTTTAAACAAGCTGTCTGCTGCTTAACATCTGCTGACGTCTGTATGCACATAAAATTCTCTCATTAACATTCAGTTCAGCCTGTGTGTCTGACAGCTGAATCAGCCTTAATACCAAGTTATGATCCAGCGGCAATTACAGGTCCAGAGTTGCACATCCACATTGATTTACTCAATCTTTCTAACATGAGTATGACTAAACTTGCTAACAATGTAAAAATAATAAACAATGCAAAATGAATCAATTCAGCTTTCTATTTTGCCTATTTATAAGCAAGGCTTCTCGTTTTCTTGGGTGCTGGTAGATGTCCCGCAGCCAATAATTAATAATAACTAATGGCAGCCAATTGAAAGGTAAAACTGCATCGAAGGTTATGCCCATTTCATGTCTGGTGTCTAGTTAATGTTTAAGCATCACATCGAGAGCCTGGAAATTCAGCAGATAGAGAATGACATTATGCAGCATGCCAGGGTGAAACACACCTGTAAGCTTTAGTTCCAGATCTTGAGGAAGCTGTCCCAGGACCCAGTGGCCACTGCCATGCCATCGTCGGTGACGCCCAAGCAGCTGACGCGGTTGTCATGGCCGGCCAGGACACCTAGGAAGGGGAAACACTGATTTAGGGTTGGGAAACACTGATTTAGGCTAAAATCCAGGTAATGGCACCATCTCCCTGGTCTGCAGGTGCAACATAGCCCGATTTGCATCTCTTTAACAGGGTTACTATTAGTCGGAAACGCTGAGACATAAATCAGGGACACTTGTCATGCCCTTTAGCAAGTTACACCACTTGAAGTGAACTGGTAGGAAAATCCAGGTGTGCTGACAGATATCATGAAAAGGGCCATTTCACTTTATGCAGGACGTGGAGAACATCAGAGAATGTTAATGGGGATGGTGGTTCGAGGAGGATACACATAAAAACAATCAGAGCACCGAGTGTACACAGCATGTACCATCCTAAATCACTGTCGTGTACCATCCTAAATCACTGTCGTGTACCATCCTAAATCACTGTCGTGTACCATCCTAAATCACTGTCGTATTTCTGATGGCTGGAGCAGCAGTGCCCAGAAAGTGCTTGTTGCTCACTGCACCCAACCTGAACCTCATCCGCACACCTTGGGAATCTGAAGTTCCAAGAGGCTGGTAGCCAGCACGCCTGATGCCTCTCGGCAGGGAGGAGAGGACTCACCAGCGCGGTCAGCCTTGAGGCTGTCCCACACGTTGCAGTTGAAGTCGTCGTATCCGGCAAGCAGCAGCCGGCCGCTCTTGGAGAACGCCACGGAGGTGATGCCGCAGATGATGTTGTCGTGCGAATACACCATCAGCTCCTGGTCGGCGCGCAAATCGAACAGCCTGCAGGTGGCGTCGTCTGACCCCGTGGCGAAGGCGTTGCCGTTGGGGAAGAACTGCGGTGGTGGTGCAGGTGGGGTTAGCTCAAGGCTTCTAGGTGGGTAAGGCTCCCGTCACCGCTCCTGTCCCCTGGACACGCCCACTGAACACGCCCACCACACTGTGCCAGCAGCTGAACGTTAAAACATGCAGAGCTGGGCTGCCTGGAGCCACGCCCCAATGCCCCAAATCAAATACCAAGCACAGCTGAATTACTGCTAATTAACACCATACACTCAGAGTGAGGCCATTCATCATGGTATATCGTATATAATACTGAGGTGATACGTCAGGTATGGTAGTGGGTTGATATATTGTATATACGACTGCCATCACGTAAAATTACCCCAACATCAATCAAGTACTCCGAATTTTCAGTTGCCTTTCATGTTTTACGTTATATATCTGACAAATTCACAGCCTGATCTGCAGTACCTATATAGGACATTTCCAGTACCAAGAGCTAGACACCTGTATACCGTATACTGCTGAACTGCGGTAAATGTTAGACAAACAAGCCAGAAAATGCCGGATCTGAGGAATCCCAACACGCCACGCCTGTCTCTGCACACGGCAGGGAACCAACGGGAATGGAGGGCAGAAGAGGACAGTAAGAGACGTACGCAGATGGCGTTGATGTCGGACTCGTGGCCAGTGAAGGTCTGCCGGCACATGCCTTCCCGCACGTCCCACAGCTTGGCGGAGGCGTCGCAGGCGCCGGACACGAACAGCCGAGAGTCGGGCGCCAGAGAGAGGCTCATGACGTCACCGGTATGGCCAGCGAAGGTGGTCGTTTGCTGCCCGGTCTCGATGTCCCACAGGGCGCTGCGAACGGAAGCGTGAAGTGTCAGTGCGGGGGGGCCCCCCAGGTACCGAACACGCTTATGTTAATCATTTAGCAGATGCCTTTATCTAAAGCGACGTATAATTCAGAAAGGGGCTCAGACAGTCCCTGGTGCAACCCCCGTCCCACCGCAAAAGGGCCGCACCTGCCCCCAAGACCCCCTTTCCATAAAACGAGTGCTGTATGATACGAATGACGCTACACCAGTACAGTGTAGGACAAGTGGGTTAAGTGAGCCATGAGAAATGTCAGCTACAGGAAACACCCAATCAGGGTGGAATCAGGGTAGGTAGGTGTAGAATGAGCGTGCGGGCCTGTCCGGGTGTGAATGTACGAGCCGACACTCGCGAAGCACTGCTGGCTAACATGAAGTTCAGGCCCGCAATGGCACATGTGCTCACGCCTGCAAGATCGGTATTAAAGTTCCCTCACTCACCAGGTGGTGTCGCCAGAGCTAGTGACAATCTGGCTGTCATCCAGGAAACGACAGCAGGACAGGTAACCTGTGGGGAAAGGAGCAAAGGTCAAGGTTGTGAAAATGTCCCCAAAACCACATGCTGGCAGCTCTGCGATACAGGGACATCGAAATGAGCAAGCAGGAGTCTCTGGCAATGCTAAATGAAGCTAAAAGGATGATATGCAGGAGACTTCTATTTATCCTTTCATACGACTATTTACTTTTCAAAGTCAAACGCTACTCAAAGAGTCACAGAAAAACCAAGGTTCGAGGAGACCCTGCCAGGGAAGGGGTCCCCTGTGAAACACAGGAGTGGAAGCATTGTGTCTTTTTCTGCAATCAAACATTTGGCCACAGAAACGGTGACCCTGAATAGGCGCTCTGACTGAACAAAGTCAGGAGGCCATACAGGAAACCCGAAGAGCCCGACCACCTGGCAGGGATTGAGGAAACAAACAGAGCTCAAAAGGTTTACTGGTTTAAGTCCTGGAACTGGTCCCACTGCTGCAGCCCTGTGCAGCTGCCTTGGCCTCACCCAGATGTTCAGTGCTAATATTAGCATAAGGCAGTGGTCACTAACCGGCGGACTGCTGTCCACATCCGTATCCCCAGCGGGCAAAATCTATTGTCCCCCGATCAACAAATTTGATGTTTTTTAAAAAATAAAATAAATATCACGCAGCAAATCTTGGTTTCGCTGGGTTGCCGTGGCATAAAGGCCAGTAAGAGCAGCCTACAGCTTCAACGCGCGAGTCCCGGTGCCCCCTGCAGTACAGCACGGGCTAAGCGGCTAAATGCAAATTACGCGAAATTTACAGAGACGTTAAGACCCTCTGAATAGCAGCATCTGCTCAGCTGTGTATTATATCAGCCTTATTATCCAGACGGCAGCGAGGCCAAATCTCCAAAACAAGCACCAAATTATGCAAGGCTGCCTAAAATAATAAAGTTAGATAGTTTAAAAAAAGGAACACCAGCCACCTCACATGACACCCAAGGAAGCCTGGGTGCTGGGCCCGACTGCAGAAGCTCATGTCTGAGAGGTGGCCGGTAGGTCAACAGGAGATCAGACAGTCAACAGGAGATCTAGAATGTTCTCCAAACATAAAACAGCAAGTATTCTGCAGCAATGGAAATGCCGCAAAGGGCCGAGCGTGAGCAGATCATACTGACGTGATGCTGATGTGCTTATTAACACAGTGTGTCCCACAGAACATGGTCGAGCTTGCTTGGGACGCGCTCCCAGGGTTCAGCTGGGGTTCTCCTGCTCCTCAGGGGGAGGTCAGCTGTCCAGCATGGTCACGACTCTCCTGACTGACACCCAACCAGGAGGAGGCACTGAGAAAAGTGCCCCCTTTGGGGTGTGGGCTAGCTGACCTTGCCTCTTTTTCAGTAAACTGACCCGACTTGAAATCTCTTTGCTCGATCTGACTAGGAGCAGCCAGGCCACAAACTCATTAAAGCTCCTTAAAATCGAAATGCGGTCAATTCTGACACGGGGGAAACTCAAGAGGGAGGAGCCTCCGGGCTTCAGAGCGGCTGCCGGTCCGGCCTGGCCTCCACAAGACTCACTCCTCAAGGGTAGAGCAGTGCTTCCACATCTACGGCAGCAGGAGGCGTTAGGAATAAAGACCAGCTTTTATAACCAAGAGATGGGGCTGTGCACTGGTATCACCAGTTTCAATTAATACCGAGTAAACTGGCTAAAATGGTGTGAAAATGACTTTGAACAAGATGCTGTAAAGCAAGTCCAGTAACACTGACGTGTGGAGGAGGGGGGAGCAAGGGGGAGCAGAAGAAGCCCTACCTGTGTGTCCGGCCAGCTCGCGGCTCACGCGAACATTGCCCTCGCGGGTCTTCAGGTTGTAGATGGAGCAGATGTTGTCCAGACCACCACACGCCACGTAGTTCCCGGAGGGGGCGTACGCGCAGGTCATGACCCAGGAGGAACGCAGTGGGATGGCGTGCACCTGGGGAGACACTGCCGGTAAACCGCAGCTCCACCACTGTCCTATCTGTCACCATCCCTAGGAAAAGTTCCACCACTGTATACAATTCAAAAGGTGATGGACCAGGGTTTGAGTCACTCGTCAAAATGTGGAGCCCATTGGGTAGCAGCTAGAGACACACTGAAGGTGGGACTTACTGGTGGCCACACCCCCCAATGGGCATCGAGGGGGAGGGGCCCCAGGTTGAATTTATTAGCCAATAAGACAGGGAGAAAGCCAGTCTGCTGGAAGAAAGCAAAAGCAGGTGCAGCGGGTGGTCTTACCTTGTTTGTAGTATAGCTGTCCCAGATGATCAATTTACCATCCTGGGAAGCACTGACTAGGAGTCTGCGGGGAGAGGGACAGCGGGGTGAGAAACCTACGCATCCTTCTGACGCCAGCTGCTCTGCACAGTCCCTACCAGCAGAGGGCACGATGGCTCGAAATCACTCACCACAGAATGAATCCCAGTGACGACGCACGCGGGACAGACACGGGCCGCTTACGGAAAACCTGCGCCCCTTAAGAATTAGCTGCTAGGCGCAGGTGGGCCCACGCCAACTCACACCAGAATGCACCAGGGTGGCGTTAGCGACAGCCTAGCCGAGCACACATGAGATTAACGGACCCGGGGTCTTACACAGCCGCCTCTGAGCCGCCTGAAGGGGGTGCTGTTCCGGAGAACTCCGCGACTGACAATTTAAGAACAGTTCAGCATTGTTCACGTTTTATTTTCATTTCTTTCAAATCCCCCTCTATGACAAAAAAAATCTACTTATATTTTAAATTAATACTCAGTAACAAGGAGAGCCTCCAAAAACTGCACAGACACTTGACCTTTCTAGAATAGCACCAAGAACTTCCTAGAATGCCAGCGAGGAGCAGCTTCCCTAACCGGGCATAAAGGGGGCCTGTGGTCCATCGCCAGGCCTCCCTAACCGGACATAAAGGGGGCCTGCGGTCCATCGCCAGGCCTCCCTAACTGGACATAAAGGGGGCCTGCGGTCCATCGCCAGGCCTCCCTAACTGGACATAAAGGGGGCCTGCTGTTAATCCCCAGGCCTCCCTAACTGGGCATAAAGGGGGCCTGCGGTCCATCGCCAGGCCTCCCTAACTGGACATAAAGGGGGCCTGCGGTCCATCGCCAGGCCTCCCTAACTGGACATAAAGGGGGCCTGCTGTTAATCCCCAGGCCTCCCTAACTGGACATAAAGGGGGCCTGCTGTTAATCCCCAGGCCTCCCTAACCGGGCATAAAGGGGGCCTGCGGTCCATCGCCAGGCCTCCCTAACCGGGCATAAAGGGGGCCTGCGGTCCATCGCCAGGCCTCCCAAAGAGCGGGCATGTGAGAGGACCACTGGGATGTGGGGGCATGAGGGATCCTCAAGCTTTTAAGCCCACCAGCAGCTGGAGTTGTAGAGGCACCATTACAGAGAGGACTTGATGAGGGACCCCCCGGTGGCCACATCGGCGATCGGACACTCTAAAAATAGCCAGCCGGGCAGGCAGTGCCTGCAAATAGGAAGCTGATGTTTTATCGTTTTTTTTTTATTATCCGTTCTGGAAATAGCCAGTGTGGTACGCTGGCAGCCAGTGGAGGGACAGGCGATCAGCTCCCGGGATGGGGCCCTGTGAAATTGTGTCCCGGAGCGAATGGGGGGGGGGGCTGTTATCCGTCACTGCAAACGTGATGCGGCAGTTGGGGGTAAGATCCCTGTGGGGGCTTCGAGGGCCTTGCCAGGCCACACCTGGGTGAAAGAACATGCAGGAGGACCACAGGAGCATCAACAATGCTCAGTCTGTATTATTACGTTCCACAGCTGCCTGATCAAACAGCAGACACTGTAGATGAATTATGCATGACAAACTCCCATGACAGAGTACCATATGGAAGAGACATTTCCGTATTATTAGGTTTTACCGCTAACTTATTACTACAATCATAAGTGCTACTGTTAACAGCCTGATCGCCGCTAAACCCCGCTGCCAACCAATGTACGGACACCCGTACTGATGCAGTGACATGAACGGCGGCGCACCAGCGTAGCAGTACCTAGAATCAGTGCCCCAGTGCATGGCGTAGATTTTGGCCAGATGTCCCCTCAGCGTTCGTCTGGTGCGCATCTGGATCCGCCCGACGGGGTCGATGTTTGCCGTGATCTGAGGAAAGACCAGCAGGTGATGTTCGGTCAGAGCGGCTAGTCGTCATGGGCTGAAATAGCCATGGTAACTGGAACTCTCGTGGTAGAGCTCGATGCCTCGTGCTGCCTTGTGCTGCGTCGCATGCGTCAGAGGCACAGGTTGGGCGCAGGTGCTGGGAACCCAAACTCACTCCCAGACAGAAGCATCCACGAGGCTGACAGTTCAGCCTCGTGCTGAACTGTCATCACCCGGTGGAAAAAAACACCACTTCCTCTATGGCAGTGGGCAGACCTTAAGCCAACAGTCAACAAAAAACATAACAGGTTTTTACCTGAGACAAGGTAGCATCTGCACAAGCTTTCCTGGCATCCTGCAAGAAGAGAGAAGGAAAAAAAGAGGTGAAAGCTCGGCTTTCCGCAGGCACGTGTGCAGCGATAAACACCGGCGGCTTCTCTGGCAAAACCCACTCCGCCATTCCCGGCCTGCCGCACACAGGAGAAATTTAATCCACACTCCTCTGCAGTGCTGACCATTTACTTTCTGGGGCTCCACCCCAGAACTGGCGGCCGGGGTCACACCCCTCATAAATCAGCAAGGCTTTGGAATAGTAACTGGAGAGAGTACTCCCACTCTCATACTAGGGGTAAATGGCTGAGTGTTTGAAAAGGGAGCATTTTTAAGCATCTGATAAGCATCAGTCTTTCATATCATGGGTGAGAAGCTGGATCTCCTCCTGCAGTCCCTGTGTCTCGTTCTGTCGCTTCCTGCCTGCACTGTGGGTAGGGCAGTGCCGTCCACTCTGCTGCCAGCCCCATGCTCTCACTGTGGCTGAGCTCCCTCTGGGTCCCCCGCTACGATCCAAAAATGCGCCATTCACGTAGCTATGCAGCTGGGCGTAGCAGTGGATCCAAACCACTCTGACCACAAGCTGTTCCCAATCCTGGATCCTGGTAGGAGGCTTTGCAGCTACAGAACGCTGACTACCAGATTCAAGAAGTGTCCTCCACAGTGTGTCTGCTAGCTAAAGGCAGACTGCAGCAACATGACTCGCAGATCCACTGCACATGCAGTGTTACATTGCACTATTGCACCACTGCCGTTTGTTTACTGCTAGTTTTCCTTTGTACTGGGTGTGGCTTAAACAAGCATTCCGATGAAGTTACAGCACGTGACCAATGAACACGTGGCACGGAACCCCCTTCGGCATGCACCCTAAGCGGTTCTGGGAAATGGACCGCCGGAGCTCATTAGCCCCATCTGGGTTTTTTCCCATCCTGTAGGCAGAGGCCAGTGTCCTCAGCTATAGGTACTTTTGGTTCTTCACAATGTCCGTCTACCCATTAGATCCCAGAACAGAAGGCCTCAAAGGACACACTGGGTGTTTCTCAGTATGCGTACTTGACCGTACATGGTTGCATTATCGCCAAACGAGACCCATCCCATGATTCACTGCGCCCCAAGTTCATTCTCGGGAGGCAAAATAACAAGACCGCTCTTGTCAAGACCACAAGAATGATCTTTGCATTCTTGGTATTGAGAAATACCCATTATCAGGACTATTAACATGGACATAAAAATCCCAGACCCACACGGGCACACTAACGGCCCAGAAATGGTCATGTGATTTACAGCCATTTGCATACATTCAAAATTAAAGACATTCTCCCAAACGCACATGCAGAGTTGGAATTACTAACTGGGGAAGCTGTGTACTGTTTAGCTAATCAGGGAGAGCAGGAGGAGTTCTGATGACCATATGGGGGACTGTGGAACATGTGGAAGACATAGAACCGGGGCCATCTTGGTGTAACTGGTGACAGCAAGGCAGGAGGGGAGCCACAGAGTGGCTGTGCAGAGACTGGGGCTTGGCATGAGGGAGATGAGGACGTGGCACAGAGGAGATGGGGGAATAAGGGGCAAGCCGGCATGGCACAGACACGTGCCCCCCCACTCCCACTCACTCGGATCTGGTTCTTGAGCTGCTCAGCCTCCTGGCGTAGCTGGTCCAGTTCACTCATTTTCCTCTTCTAGACGGTGTGCTTCGCTCCGGCTGCCGGGACGCTTGCTGATCTGGGGGAGGAGGGAGGAGACGGTCAGCAAGCGTGGTCGTCTTACCATCACCTGGCACGACACGGACAGGCGATGTTCTGATAAACAACCCAGCACTGTTAAAGCAGGGCCACGGGCACAGAGGGCACCGCGACGGGTAAGCGGGGATACCTCACTAGCGATGACTGCCCCCAACTCAAAGCGTGGAGATGACATGCATGCCGGCGTGGGAACATGGCTGCATCCTGAGCGCCAGCCTGGAATTTCTGCAGGCTTACCAGCGGCCCAGTCGCTCCAGGAGCCCAAGTTACGTCTTTTCCAGTCAGAAGCGGTTGCCTAGCAACAGGATTCTGCTTCTAGCCTTGTGCTTAAGACTACTTGTATCAGTGCCCCCCCCCCCCCAGAATGTCTGCTCTTTTTCCAAGGGATGCGACACCAAGAATCTTCAACACTGCACAGTGCTGAAAGCCAGCTGGTGAATTAGGGTGTGTTATCATAGGCTAGGCTGAGGGGTCTGGTCCGAGGAGAGGGAGGGGGGTAGGGGGGTTGGTTAGCCCTAGTGTGAATCTTGCCAATGTCACCCTGCATAATCCCAGGACACAGTTGATTCAGCTTCTCTGGCCAAATCCGGTTAAGACAAAACCTGCTGATGATCCTACAACAGTGGCTATCCTGCTGACCCCAATCCACCAGTGAAATGGTTAAGCCACACCCCCCCCCCTCAAACTTTCACTCAGGGGACAGGGATGAAGAAAAGAAAAACACCCCTCCGATTATCAATAAGGCTTAACCAGGGTCTCTGTTTTTAGCCAAGAATTCACCGGAAACTATAGTAACGTTACCCTGATCATCTCTTTCTCCACAGCTGAAGGTGTGTTTCCTAGTCTATAAAAGTGTCGTTTGTTGCTAAAGCTCCTATGTTCAGTAATACTTCCTGCCTGTGGCACTGGAGAGCCCCAGAGTGCCGATCGCACAAATTCTTCAGCACCAAACAAGTCCATTCTGAGTGGATCAGTGGGAAGAGGCATGGGGACTGAGTGGAACAGCCTGGGACGCAGGACACTGGCCTCCACAACTGGAAAAACGCAGTGATGAAAGCAAGGTACGTGACTAATAACCCAAAACGACTCCCCCATCATCTCGGGTAGATAATGCTCAAAAAAGGAATGATGTGTCTTCTAGGAGGAATGTTCTTGCCATTCACACGTCACACGTGAAAAGGACCATGGCGAGACGTGTCACATGTCCGTAAGGCTGGAGTCCCAACATACGCACCCCCCTCCCCAACATCGCCATTAAGGCCTTGCCCAGTTTTCTGAAGGTTCCTCAAGAAACATCTGTTACTCACTGCGTCCTCAACCCTGTAGAAATACCAAAACTCATGACATGCCGATTATACAAGATGAATCAGTTTGGATCTGAGAGAACACGTCCTCGGTGAAGCCTGCTGACAGCTTACCTTACTTTTCTGTCCCTCTTAACCGTTCTTGTGTCTTCGCTGGCTTGGGACCTTTTGAACAAACACCTCACCCAGTGGAGCACCTAATGAGTGCTTTACGGCTGGCTCTCTCTGATTGGCTGGGTAGGGCATACTGGGTTGGCATTTAGCCAATGGGACCAAACCCCACCCCCCTTAATCTTTTCATAGTAATGTAGTTAAATCTCCACCATCTCCTCCAAGCAATCCACATTGAGAAGAGTCTGGGTGTCAAAACTAGTTAGCAGTCTCCTTTTAACATACACGACCTAGATATGGCTATAATCATCTAGCTAAATTCTGCAGTACTTGGGTGGACCAATCAGATAGATCAGCCTCCCTGGTATATGTAATGCTGTTCAGTTACTGCATCGGCAAGGAAGCAAGCTGGCAGATATATGAATAATCCATTTAATCAGGCAAACGTGCATTCCTCAGAGGGGTGGGAGCATTTGACGAACGGAAGACGTCTAAAGTTTGGTAAAGGAGATCTGTATTGAGAAATTTTCAATCATATATACCCGAGAGAGAGAGAGAGAGAGCGAGAGAGAGAGAGAGGTGTTCACACACCAGGCAGCACAGTGATACAAAATGCTAATGTGCAGTCTACTTTATATGTGGACTATTTTTAGTGCAGGGGACGGCTTACAAGGCAGGGGTGGGGGGGGGGGGG
>JAODKF010000116.1:417824-445586 GCA_026779585.1 Mormyrus proboscirostris
GGTCCCAATCTCACCACCCCCCGTCACGGCAGGGATAGAGGGACCTTCACCCAGGGCAGCCCCACCCTGCCCCCCCCCACCCAGCAGGAGGAGAAACGCGATGCCCCTGCCCCCTGAAAGCCTGTCTCACACCCTTCTAACCATCCTGTTCTCCCCAGTAACCATCCTTCATGCGTTTACACAAGGCTGAATGTAGAGCTGAGTGCTCGTAAATAATATATAGATCATGTCTGCTTGCCCCTCCCCCCGCTGCTGCCTCCATCTCTGATAACCCAGCACACATTACTCTGTACTGGCCGACCTCAAGTCTTCTTTGAGGTAATGCTCTTAAATCTCACCACCTTGGCTGTACCGAGGGATGCTTTCTACAAGACACGCTGCATCCTACTGGAAATCTATACAAAATGTCAGCTGAGTCGTGTAGTGTAGCACATGACATGCACCCAGACTCTCTACAAAGGTAAACCTGTTCAGCGATTTGGGTAAGCTGACCAACCACCACCAAAAAAAAAAAAAAACCCCTACCCTCCTACTAAACTATAACGTTCCTCACAAGAAAGAAGAGCCAAGCTCATCTGCAAGGCAACGATGACATCATGGGTGCCGCTAATGCTGCAGTGTCCTGCTCCTCCTAATGGGATTACAGGGAGGGTGGAATTAGGATCAATTACCAAAACCAATACCGCACACCCTGATGGATGCGCACATCAGCACCATAACTGCAATCAAAAGGCCACACATTTGCATTTCAACTCCATTTCCCACAGTTCCATGGGTGACTGTGCGGTGCCAGTAATCCCAATCAAAACCTTTGGACTGCTCCATCATCAATAGACAATATCCAGGAAATGATACCACAAAGCAACATTTTACTGTGTGATCACTATATTTTTTATTAAACACCTGGGCCATTACCCAAACCAATTTACATCAGTTTTAATTGAAGAGATGCAGAGTATCTGATAGGTCACATACATCTGACATGCCAGTTTATGAAACTGTATTTGCTAATCGCTCAGTAAAAGACAAGAGCTCTATGCACAGAGGTCGCCTGTTTATTAAACAGGGACACAATCACTAGGTTCTGCAGACCAGGAGAATGGTAGGTGGGTGACAGTGGTACTGTAGTAGTGTGACCGTGTACAAGCCTCCAATGCCAAATTTACACTACACAATTTTAAAAAAATTCTATCCTGATTTTCTGCTCATCGACATCTTTGGAGATTGCAAACAAAATCCCCAGGTCAGAGGCAAATCAGTGTCTGATTGGCAAATTGGTGCTTGATCACTGTGTGTGAACTGTTCAAAGACGCGACACCTGTCAAATATCTAGCAGGCTATATATCTGGACCTGTTGGTGACTCCAAATCCTATTGAAAAGTGTTGCGACTGGCAATGCGTGCAGGGATGAGCTACAGCCAATGAGAGCGTCTGGCAATGCATGCAGGGATGAGCTACAGCCAATGAGGGCGTCTGGCAATGAGTGCAGCGACGAGCAACAGCCAATGAGGGCATCTGGCAATGAGTGCAGCGATGAGCTACAACCAATGAGGGCGTCTGGCAATAAGTGCAGCGATGAGCAACAGCCAATAAAAGCACAATAGACAGGGTTAGATGAAACCTGAGGGAGGAATCTGAAAAGGTGTTTAAAAAAAGTTTAGAAACTGTTCTCAGTTCTAGAACACATATTATATATACACATAAAAATAAATGTGCCAGGTCACAAGGTTTGTGATACTGTTTCCTGAAAGTTCCATGTATATGAGGGTTAATTTGCCACATATTTGTAAATGTCGAGCATGTGTCACCTTTTAATTGTTAAAACACTTCAATTTGCATCACACTGACACTAATCAGGAAAACTTATTTCTCATGTCACTCCTTGAATGTGATATTGTGACAAAATGAGTCCGTCTGGTCTCCAAACTACAGGCATTTCTCCTGTTAGAATCTTGTAGTGAGACCCCCCCTTCACTGATCAGTGCATAAACCACAATGACTTCAAAACTTCCAATTACAAGACAAGTCATGTAGTGTGAACAGTACAGTGATCTGACAACTTAAAGAGTCATGTAGTGTGAAGCCTAAGAAAACTGATCTGAAGTTTAATTACAATCTTGTTTTAGCTGTTACTCACGGAACCAGAAAGGAGCCAAAGGAACACCCGGGACTGGACTCATCAGAAACATCAGCTGCGAACTACACATTCTGGGCACCGCCTATATGAGCAATGATTTAGAGCCCGTTGAAATGTGGCAACTCCCACAGAGAGCTCATGCGTGCACAGTCCCCAGCCGTGACGGCACATAAAAAGCCACACTCTCAAGTGCCCAAGTGAGGAAGAGCATAGACCTGGATCCGTTGGTGAATTTTGTGGACAGGACGTGGGCTTTCCAGAGATGCGACTTATTCCATGCATCATCAGCAAGCAGATCGCAACGCTTTTGGAACACCCAGCCATGTATGGCACTCAGAAACGCATGACGAATGACGGCACATTCGCTCTACTAACCAGGCCTAGGATAAAAGCTTCGGGGGCTTAGCAAATTTCGGAGCAAATCTTTAAAGTCAATATTTACAATGAAACACCCTGCGAAGCTTCAGCAACTCTCCTCCTGCCAAGCAGGGCTTCCTCTTTACAGAGAAGGAGTGTTATGCTGCATCTCATTACACACGTCACTTTCTGCCATTTTGCCCTGGTTAATGAAGCAGTCCAGGATATACACGCTGCTGACGGGTATGACTGAAGCACTCTGCTGGGATGGGAGCTCACAAGACTGAAAAATGGGGAAAGAGAAACAGGACAGCTGGTACGAGCAGGACAAACAGGCCGCACGCAATCCAGTGAGCTGAAAACTGCAGCAGTTTTGCATTTTACTATATTTTGGAGTTATATTTAGGGCCATCAGAAGGCAAGCTCCATAAACAGCTGATTGTTTCAGAGAGACAACGGTTGCCTCAAGGTAGAGGCCTCCCGACTCCTCCCCCACATTACCCACAATGCCCTGAAAGGGACAGCTCCACCCCATGTCAGAGACTCTTACGGAGAAATAATAAAATCGACGTGGGGGGGAGTTGTTGAGCAGCACTGCAGTCCACTTTAATCACATACTTGCCAGGCCACAGCACAACATCTGCCATAACCAAAATTATGTATAAACTGCCCTGTAGTTGGGGCCCGGCCCCTAAGACGAAGGGGAATTCTGACCGGGGGCTCCATGCACATCCCCCCGCCCCCCCCAAGACCACTGTTCAAAGGCTCTGGAAAGGGACACCTCACTATTAAATGACACCATCCCACCCTTAGGGGGATTTAAGGGCTGTAATACAGACCAGGGACAACAGGGTGTCAGACGGGGTTGGGGGACAAAGAATAACATTACATTCGATCCATTCACACTCCACTGGTTTAACTGCATTTAGAAAGACATTTTTTTGTCATGATAGTCTCATTAATAATAGAATACCAGAAACCAAAGTTTCCCTCCTGCAGATACTGGCGCTGCCAATCAAGGAGGTAATGCCTCAGTGAAGTTTGCAGGAGTTATCACTTCTCCCCCTCATTCCGCTAGAACTAAATACAGAAACGGCGGATGTGTCAGCAATCACGACGGACAGAGCAGCAGTGAGTTTACCCACCGTCAGGGTCTTCCACACCGCGGACTCCTCTGGCCTCCACAATAATTACGTGTCACGCCATGTCATACACAAACTCCTTTACAGTTACAGCAGAACAGCAGGGCCAACAGCTTGTTAATCACAAAGAAAGCACTCAAATCTGTCACGGTGCCGTGCCACACACTGATTGAGGACTGATGGTAAGGACTGCCCTTAAACTGATAGAAATAATCATGTAAAGGCACTTTTGCAGTATGCAAAGTCTAATATTTTAATATTTGTGTGCCATTAACTGAAGTGGGATTTCTACAAAGGATAATGAGTTTTGTGGAGTGAAGACATTCAATATCCCCAAAAACATGAAACAACACGACTTTCGCCAGCTTGTTTGACTGAGGCCGATGTGGTGCAACTGGTAATTCCGGCTAACGTTTACTGAACACCACATGACTTTCCGATCGCAAACCTAATTCAACAGACATTAACACCCCGCAATATGTCCTTTCTATACTTTTCATGACAATAGTACATCTTCACAATATCCCAGGGGTTATACTAGTATACATGGGAATTGAACAGCACAGGGGTCTTTTGGGGTCATCCATACCAGTTCATAGCCTGAGACTTGTTTTCAAAATGACAGGTTTTTCAAATACAGGACGACTTCATAAGCTTGGTACTGCGACTGATTCTTTAAAGGTCACCATGCCATGCTAATTTGGAATTTAACACAGAAATTAGGCCTGTTCTCTGTATACATTTTCATTACCCATAATACTATCTAGCTTTTTCCCATTAAAAGAACCAATACTATAACTTTCCATATACTTCTCATTTTGCATCAGTAACCCCCCCCCCCCCAAAAAAACAGGACACAAACAAGGATAAACAACCACACCACAGTCCCATAAACACTGGCATTAATTCTGATAGCACCCCCCTGCCCTGTTCAGTAGGTCCACATCCAAGCAGAGGCCCCACCCTTCACACACCCACTCAAACTGCCTCTAGAAAAGTACAGTGGAAGTTGGACCAAAAAAAGGCGGATGTCATAACCTTGAGCAGATGACCCGACTTGCACTGCATGGGGAAAAGGCCCATCTCAGCCATGACAGAAAATAAACCGTGACCTGCTTTGCATAAAAGGGCGGAAACGGAGCGCAGGCAAGAAGAGAACCGTGTGCGCTGCGCCCACCCGCTCCGACATCCCGAGCTGTGCCGGGAAAAGCGGATCTGCCCATATCACCCATCGCACTTCCAAACTACCCCCCACCCCTTTGCTGGAACGACGGCCCAGGTGCATGCTGGGTGATCTAGCTCCGGGCTCAGAGAGGCTGCTGGGAAGACACTCTCCGGGCTTAGCTTAGGTCCGGGGGGCCTAAGTGCTCTAAATGCAGCAAGGCCTCAGGGGGGTCATTTCCCAGGTCGTACCGGTTGGGTGGGGGGGCACAGCAAGGCAAGGAAAAGAGATGTGGAGCAGCACTAACAGACATTTCTTTAAAAGGCTTCTTGCTGGAAATGGCCTCTTACAGCACCGCGCCACTCCCAGCCTGCCACACTCCCCAGGTACAGCAGAGCACACAAATTCAATCAAGCAGTGACACACTTCCTCTGTTGCTGACGTGGGCCCTTCTTCTCTCACGTCTATTCATAGAGTCACCCCCAAATCAGAGGACACAGGGAGGCCACAACCCCAGCATGAGGCTGACCACGCCCTCCGGAGGCGGAGCTTTGAAACAAACCATAGCTGCATTTCCAAACCCTCTTCCTGCCTCCTAGTAAATACTGATCCGTTCTCTTTACATTCTGAGCTGGAACAGATGATAAAAATAATTATTGAACAGATGCAGACCAGGCCATCATGGTGCCGATCGGGTATTGGCTTGCTTCAGTTATGAAAAGCTTCCTCAGTAACTGCCATGTCTAAGCGGCCAGCCTTAGACAAACTTCCAGGTAGAGCCTTTGTGCATTAGCTGAATGGGGGATACCAGTTGCTCACAATTTCAGACCTGTTTCGCGGCATTCCGTGGCTTCCTGCAGCTCCGCGGTAACCCATCTGAATGTCACGACTCCAGTTATTTACAACATGACACCTGACAGCATCCGATACCAGAAGACACCACAGCCTACGAGGACCGACGTGCACCAAACAGATTCTTGAAAGTTACTAGCGGCAGTTATGAGTACAGCAACTTCCCAATGAACCTCCTTAAATTCATGAGCAACTTCTAAGAGTTTCTGTATGCATAGTAAACAACAAATATGCAAGGCCCTTCTTTACTGGGTAATATGGTGGTAAAAGGTTAAGGTTTTTCAGGCTAAGTCCACTCTACAGGTGGCCACATAAGAACAGAACCACCCTATTAAGTAACACAGCATGGGGCTACAAACACTTTCAGTTTCCTCTAGAGGAAGACGCATGCTTGCTTCCCAGAAAGGGCCCCGTGAGCCAGGATCTGCCACCCGACATGACAGGGCAAGACGAGCCTTGCCATCGGCTCAGGGAGTCTTGCATTTGCAACTGACACAGAGGTCCATCTACCCCATGGGCGTCACGACGCTTCTCTCCGAGTAGCGTGGCCCAACAGCCAATCCATCCTCTCGGCTGTCTGCTCTCGCCATCGGAACGGACGCGATCCTCGCCACCGGCCCCGACAAAGTTCCCCCAAGGCGTGCCCTTCCCGCCAGCAGGCATCTCAGCGTTCAACATGCCCTCTCACCTCCCCCCCCCGTGGTGCCTGGCTGGACGAAACAGGTTCTGCAAGAAAACTGTCACAGCCTGTTCCTTCCGACCACAGCGCTGACAACAACAACCAGGGGAGGCTAAGCAGAGGGGAAGGCAGGTCTCACGGAACAGGGTCACCCCACATGCCAAGATGTACAGCAGCTAAACACTGCCCCACACAAGTGGTACAGAGCCATACCCCATAGTCAGACGCATTCCTCTGACTGCGAGAGTACATTTACTTCACGTTCCCCCCAGTCCCAAAGAATAAATAAAGCTGAGCTCAGGCATGGGAGGACTCACATGACAGACAGCCAAGCGATCAGGCGAGGAAAGAGGCCCGTCTGACAGTCATCAGCATCCCAAAGAATTTGCTTTCAGGTTCGGCCGCATTTTTTTCTCCAACCACCCCCACCACCCCCCATGTCAGTCAAATCTCAGTCAAAACTCCGAATGTAAAGCTTGAGGTTTAACATGCAAAGTGCTTCTTTGGGTTAACAAACCTCCCCGGTAGAGTTACGAGGTCAGGCGGCAGGGAAGCTGGAGTTAGCCACTGCATGTGTGCTTCGCATATGCAAAGCATCGCATCTCCTGCATTCCGTTAGGTGCATTCGGCCGCGCGAGCGACACGCTTTCATTCAAACTAGTTGGGTAGGTACTCGCCTGTAACCAAAGCTGAAATTCCTAAGCTGTACGGTTTTTTTTCAGAAATCTCTTAAAAGACCAAATTTAAACAGAATCTCTGTTGCTTAGCAATGGCCTCTTTCCCAAGAGACACACACAGCTCATGTTTTTGCAGGTTCACAAATTATCAAACGTATTTATGGCTGGAGAAACCCAGGCTGGCACCTCGCTGGACGGAAGGCAGCACAGTTGCAGTACCCGTTCCAGGCCCTGGCTGACAGTGCGTCTTCATACTGCTGCGCTACCTACACTCCAGTTATTCACACAGAGGATTTTCACTGCCTGCTGCCTTTCCGGAACACACGGTACTCTTCTGAGGGCTACATATTCGGTATCCCTATACGCAGTGCAGCATGAAAACCAGGCACACTGCTAGGGACAGACCACCCTGGCACTGGCAGTGAATCCCACAAATTCCAAATCACAGGCAAAATAGAACAACTGATAATTTTATTCAATTTTGTGCCGTTTAACAAATACACAGCACACTAAAGACAAAACTGTTGAAAACCTGGTTAACAAATGTCATTAAAACCAATATGGAATCCATATTCTATGGAGTCCATAGAAGTTATAAATTTTGCAAATAACCAACATCCATCCATCTTCTGTACCCACTTGTCCTATTCTGGGTCACGGAGGTTCGGAGCCTGTTCAGGCGGCTACGGGCGCAAGACAGGGAACAACCCAGGATGGGGTGCCAACCCACAGCAAGGTACACTGACACACCAATCACTCACACATGCACAGCTACAAGATTCTGTGTTTTTAGCAAGTACAAGCATGACTGAATCCACTGAAAACATGTGACGCCCCTTAACTGTGTACACAGCCATTCATAACATAAAAACCAAACTCAGGAGCACCCAAAAGCTTTACTCAATTTGGTATAAAAACGTATGAAAATGATCATGAAACCAGGCCACGTCAGGGAAAAACCATGTTTGTAGCTTGACACCAGCCTCAATTCATCTTTTGGCAGGTTAATCAAATATTCCACATGGCCCGAAAAAAATAAATAAATGAAACTTTTAAGTCCTAGTGTTGAACTCCTTGTTAAATGAGTCGTGTAAGTGTTATTGCTCCACTAGCCTGCTTCTCCATCTTGGCAACTGAACTCGCCCCATTTTCTCGTTACCCCCGCCTGACCTCGCGTGCCACTCAGTTAGTGTGGGGGCGGAGCTTTTAATATCAGAACCTGCTGGCACAAAAGCTGAATTAGCAGAGTATTGCCAGCACCAATATGGCCACAGTTTGGTAAAGCATCAATGTCCCCCGCCAACCGTGTTCTTGTAGGTGATGTGCAAAATTCCACACCGAGGCGACCTCCGGAGAGGCAGCAGTCACTGCATTAGTGAATTGTGACAAGGCGTACCCAAAGAGACAGAAATAACCAGGGTGTCCCTGCTCTCTTCTGTATTGTTTTGCACCTGATGAATGGCTTTAAAGGGGAAGGGGGGTGGTGTTGGGGGGGGGTAAAGAGAGAGAGAGACAGGTTAAGGGGCAGCAGAGTGGAAAGTCACATGCAGCCAAATGCTAAAAATAAATTGCCGTGGAGAAGAGCTTGTTTGTATTCAAATATACCCCAATCTACAGGTCACGTTCGGGCTCCTCAAGCCTTCCAGGAAGACCAGGGAGCCATTCTGCTGAGCTGGACCAGCAGCCAGTCACTCGACAGCCTGCCGTTTTTAATCACATTCCTTAGTGCATGGCTTACAGTGCTAATTGATTAGCAGGAACTGTACTATTGTGCTAATGGTGCTTCATGAAGCAGAACAGAAATATAAACATTAGATAGACTATAGATTTGATTATGGTTCTGTCGTTACTGAACTTTATTAATGTGATTAGCCCATTGCTTGACTAAGATCCCACCAAATTCCAGACTAGCTAACTTTTTCTGGACTACATGCACAGAGATTCCTAATCCTCCACGCGCTGGCTGCTCCAATGTACAGCTCCATTTCCAATGACAATGAACCATCTATAGAGCACCATCCTTAGTGAGTAAGCAGGTAGCCATGTTGTGCCATTGCACCACAGATCATGCAACATCACAAATGAACCCTGAGCTCTGGGGATACATATGCTGTAATGTCTACCTTGCTACTGCTCTAGTCGGCACCATTTCCACTGAAGCCCAACAGCTTCCTGCTTCTTCTCTCCAGCTTTCATTCTCCTCCTATATTTGCCATCAAGACAGTGGACCGAAGAGGTTAAGCCATAAATGGAGCAACAACTGCAAGCTGTATCCATATTCAAGCATCACTCTCCTCAGGGCCACCATATGACCCACCATGAGAGACATCATTCCACGTCAAGTTCTGCACCTTCATCATGATTAATTTTGCAGACAAGTTCCGGCATCTTCTCAGGACTCCACTGCATTTTCATACAGCAGTTGGGATTTGGACTGTTCACACACAGCACTTCTAAGTATGACATTCTAAACAAAAGGTGTGCACAACTGACTTTGTATTGTGCTCACATTTATCTGCCAGAGCCTGGCACAAACATTGTCACCAGGGAAATCCTACACCGTTTCTTGCCTCATAAAAGGAGTGAGAGAAACGGTTGTGCTTGTTCACCTGGGAGTGATGAGAGAAACCCTATGTGGCTAAAACTGGATCAAATAAAACAAGGGCAAAAATCAGCACTATCACTGACCTCACCAGTAATCCTAAAAGCGTAAAAGCATAGATCCATGAACGGTAAGAGTTTAATCCTATTGGTTCCCACTCACATAACAGAATATGCAAGGGTGGAAAATCTGCTAGAAACAAATAGCATTCTCTGAAGTCCACAGAAGGCAGATAATTGTTCACTGCTATTTGTGCGAGTAACTTGCCGCAGCTCCATTTTAATCAGCTCACAGAAACTTTAAACCTTGCAAAGCTTTTATGATGCCGTCCTTCCATATTTCTGTCTTAAGGCATGCTGTAAAAACATGAAGTGTACAATTAAATGTCAGGAAGTTCAGTTCAGAGAGTTGAGCTACCCTGTGCAAAACCATCCCAATTACAGAAAAAAAAAACCCTGCAAGCGTATTTGTCTTCATCTATAAATGTTTATATGGCATGCTTTCTTACACAGGCCACCTCCATCTATTTAAAGCTGCCTGATGCCCCAAGTGCCTTAGCAGAGATTTTTTGAACGGGACAAAGCAAGAGACAGCAGTCTATTGAAACCGGAGGCAGATTTCTGTGGCTGAAAACCATTAATTCTGCACGTTGACAAACAGCGGCAAAGCGGAGGAGGGATCACTTACATGCACATTAACTCAACGGGCAAAATGTTCTAGGAAAAGATAGTGCCTGATAGCTACAAGTAAATTAGCTGAACTATGATTTACACCAATGCTTTCAGTAAGAAATTTCAGAACCAAAAACAGATTTGCCAAACCAATTTACACTGCATTGGTTTGGTTCTATGAGTCATTTGAATGGTAAACTTTCTAGCTACAGATAACCACTTTTCTGAGCAATATTAACGTAACCACTGAGGGCACGATGCCCAACAAATTCGAAAAAATATATACTTATAGCTACTTTTGGTGGAAAAGCATGCCTAGAGTTTCACGCTGGTGAGAGGAATGCCGTAAGCACATCCAAAGGAGTCATCAAGGTGAGAACGGCTGCACAACAGAAACAATGCACCCTCGTTATCATAACGATTTATTCTCATTGTTTGAAATACTATGGCTAACTGGCCATTTGCCCAAGATTTTCACCATCTTACACTATTAGCACAGTATAACTGGGGTGCCCCATGTCCTATGATGGCCTCGGCCAAAGCGAGTCTGAGTCTTTAGTAACCTTACTATCAAATATGGCTGAAACACACGTGTTTATAGCTTTTCATAAAAAAGCTGACAGGTATTAAAAACATTAGTTTTGATGACATTAACACAATAGCTAGGTCAAAACTGCGTTAAACAGCTAACTTCCCATTTTTTATGTACAGAAAGTACATTTCTGATACGCGCTAAGACTATGAAAACCGAATATTTTAAAAACAGGCAATGTCAAATAAAATTTGGCACACAGATGTCATAATCAAACTATCACGATTATTTGAGCAGAGGGTCAACCCAGTGTGGTTAAAAGCATGAAGATGTAAAAGCACAGAATAGATACACATGGATGTGTCCTAATGATTGATCAACCACCACATATACAGCAGCACACCTAGACGCACGGGGATTTCACCCTCGATCCCGGTGTGTTGGGAGAGAAGGCATCATCACCTACTGCAGTTACAACCCTCCTTAAGGAGACAAGGTTCCAAACAGCTACAGCAGTGGGTGCCTCTAATGAACGGAGGATAACCCCCTGTTAGATATGCAAAGAAAAATATACTTGAAAACACCTGACAGACTGCCTGCTTCCTTAGCACCAGACCAGCTGGGAGCCAACCAACCTCATATCCAAATTAGGCCACAGCTCACTGTTAACTGTTTTGTGTACCAGGATAATTATAAACTTGAATGCTCCCTATCCACTCTAACCTCCTTTTGATTTCATTATAAATTGAAAAAGAATAAAACTGTAAAGACCAGAAATAATAAAAAAAAATTAGACATGCATCTCTTCATTGAAAACCATGTGTTGTCTATGTTCCATAAGTATTATACAATTCATGAATTGACACATAAATGAACAGCAGATACTACAAAGAGGAACAAGCAAAAGATACTACATTTCTATCGCCAAGATTAACGTTTAGAAACTGAAATGAGGCTTCTTTGGCCCTCACTAAGTTCTCCTGCCTAACGTGAAAAACGTCTAGCGGCGAAGTCAGGTGAGTGCACGAAGGCGATGACAGACATTAATAATCAAAACGTTACGTCGACGTGAAGCTTTCCAGGTCGCTAGATCACAAAACTGACCGGAGTCTACCAGAAAGAGTGAGGCATGGTGAGAAACGCCAGGGGATGGTCTGGCTTTCAACAAAAGAAATGTGACAGGAAATGTAAAGCAGTGCTTATGATTTATCGCACCTAATTCTGACAGTGTCTAACCAGTGTTCAAATAAAACTCATACTTGATGCTTTACCAAAACGATATATACCAATTAATATAGCATTTATTAAAAATTGTAAATAAAAACATTTCAGCTGTATTAAAGGAAATGTAACGCGTTTCGAATTAAACGATGCAAATGTCCCACCAGATTTATAATTTAACATTTTAGACATCAAACAGTGTTGTTTTAAAAGTGCAATATAAACTGCGTTAAAGGATCCGTCAAGCAGCTTAACATTTGAAACATTTTATTTCGCAATCGCTAGAGTTCAGGATGAAATATGCAAACATCCTCTTTGGTGTTGCCCCAAATATCCTCGGTTTAAAAAGACCGATAGGCTTCATTATTTCATCACCGATATTAAACTGATTAACATAACCTAATGGCCCACTGTCGTGAAACTTACAGGCAAAACTTAACTGGCCAGTACCGAGTGTCTACCCGAATTCTGCCGATGCTTGGGTTACTGTCTTTCACAGACAGAGAGAAGGCGCTACGGAGGGGAGAAAAAAAAACCAGCAAACGCCATCTTGTTCGTTCGCAGCTGCTCCGGCCAAGAATAGAGGAACCCATTCATTCTACGAGGTTTTGAAAACTAAACAGAATGAATCCATCTTTGTTAACTAAGAAAAATACGAAATAGCGTTTAGTTTAAAATAAAGGATAAAAGCTAAACAAAAGACTCGCCAAAATACCGCAAAACAGCCAACGAATGGGCAGATAGAGGAAAAACACACACACACACACACACACCTTGGCCATTTTCCTTCTACCCTTCGACTAGATGCATCAAATCAGTGAACCTGCTTTTATTCTGGTTTTTATGACGTGACCAGCACGGGTAATTCGTAACGCAAAACGTTACATTTTTACAACTCATAAGGTCAAAGTAGTTTGCAATGCCAGATTCCGTATGCACATTTTTCTGTGCCGAGAATTCCCCCTACTTGACGTGTTGTGTTATCTTTTTCAGATATTGCATCTGGTTGGAATGGTGGCTTCCTCGTTTTTAATGCATGTAACCCATTTCCTCCCTCTTAGCTGTAGCGGTAAAGAGATCGGCCGATGCCACGGCCAAAAATGTTGAAAAAAATCCAGAGGGAATTGCTATCACGTTTAAATACGATTGTCGAAATCCAATTACCTTGTTGCTGGATCATTTAAAAAGGCGACTGGCGTGTTAACACGTATCAAACACACCCGGACGGTGCGTTAAGGTCGTCAACAGGAGCGCACTGCTGGACATCTTAACAGCGGCGGCGGCAGCGGCAGCTGCCCTTTGGGCATCCGCATGTAAAACGGTGTCGATTCGTTTCGAAGAACATTCGAATTGTTCGCTACTTAAATTCCCTCCCGAGTCTCTCTGGTTTTTGGGGGGGGGTGGGGGGGCCAAGAAACAACCTCATATACACAGCAGCCCAGAAATAAGACCTGCTGGGTAAAGCTAACTAGCTATCTTACCTTTGATCTTGGACGGGGCTGAGAGAGCCAGCGACGATGGGGGAAAATATATTCCGATCACCAGTGAATGGGATCGCGGCCACGAAACAAGTCTTTCTCGAAGAAATGTAATAGCCAACAGCCACTGCTCTTGTCATCAGGAAGACTCCAATGCATTTTTTACTGTTTAAAGCATTAAATTGTCTACAATTCTCGAAAGAAAATTGTGTGTTTTTCAATCATGCAACTAAGTCTTTGCATGGCCGCATCGGGTGCACACACCCTATTAGGCACCGATGTTAACGGATAAGGGGGCGACGGGGACGCTAGCCGGCCCGCCGTGCGAGGCAGCTAAATCCCCCCACTTTAGCCGACAACCAAAGGGTTCCACAATACGGATCCGGTGTGTGACCGCAGCATCGTCCCCGAAATTGAGCCACGGAAGCTGGAAAGCCAGCTAGACACCCAGCAGCGTAACGACTACACCGGCTCACTATTGAATATTTCTACGCTTAGTTCAACTAGTTATACGAGATCTGTTTTATTTTTTCCTCCAAATCCCGTGGTTAGTGCCAGGTAACAGGGCTTAGGGCTGCCCAGCAAATATAGCGGGGGATATATGCAAATAAGGCAGTGCTAGCTGCAAATTCATTTCCAATGTAGAGCCATGAACAATACTGCAGAACATCCCCCATGAAACCGGGTGGGCTCGCCAGCAAGCTAAGGGGGAAGCGCCGGGCAAAGAAACAAAAAATGCGCAATTATATCCACCATTTTAATATTATTTTTGAAATATTGTATCAATGTCACCCGACTACCCATCTGGCTGTCCAGCTGCCCCCCACACCCCGTCGCAGCACAGCCCCAGTCAGGCAGCCCAGTTTAACCCCTTTCAGCCGCGGCTGACACCCTCCTAACAATCTGTCGCCCCCGTTTCGCACGAACCCCTCGCCCTACCTCCCCCATAGCCCACATTTTCTTGTCCCCTTACCCGTTTTTCAGTCGGGGATGTCCGTCGTTCGGCTATATGGCATTGACCGGAAACAGCGAAGATGGGATCCTCTCCGCGCCCACCCAGCTCAGATTTAGCTCGCTAGCTGCCGAGGAGCGCCACTCCCCGAACCCAGCTTTCAATACGCCGAGGGAGACACACCGGCACACTGGCGCAAAGAGCAGCTAGGCGCCGAACAAGAGTGTCATCTAACGCCGGCCTGACTCACTACAGTCCCTTTCCGTCCCTCGGTATTTTTTTTTATATTCTGCAGCCTTTCTTGTCTTCCTTATTCGGTGTAGCACCCTAGACACTCCTTGACGGTTTCTTTCAGGCACCTCAGTCGCTTCCTCCGGCCATCAACCAGCAGAGATGGGCGCGGTAACCCTGCACTCAGCTCTGGGAAACCCCACGCCGCTGTAGCGTCATTACGCACGGGTGGGAGAGACGGCGCCGACCGCAATCCAGTCATGCGCGGTAGCGCAGAGGATGAGAGGCGAACCGAATCAATTAGACAGCATAACCTTTCACATTTGAATTAGAGCTGACGCATTTGGTCTCACACTGATGTGTAGGATAGTATTGGTTAATGATAAAGCCTGAAAACCAAAATACTTATTTTAGGTAGTTTGTTAGAGCAAATAGATTAATTGTGTTTTCTCTGGGGTTGGATACTGCAGTAAAGAAAAGAACGTCTAAATTGTTAATTGAACAGACTAACCAATGGACAATATGTGACTTAGTAGTGTTTAGTACAGTAATTTTTAGCAGAGCCACAGAAAAGAGATTAATGCTAATGTCACATTACAGCTACAGCCAGCTTCCACACTGCTGCCTCATCATTTTACTTTAGAGATCTTCATGGCAATTTTTCTTGGATGCAGTCCGATTATTTCTCCTGCAATCTTCTTTGTTTGACAAATTCAGCATCTCACTATTACTATTATGACTTCCTTCTATAAGGAATATATAATGTGTATTTTCTTTATTGTTTGCATATAGATTCAGTTTTTTTTTGCCAGTATGTCACATAGGCTCAGTATGACCCCAAGCACTTCTGGGGAAGAACGTTTGTGATGCAAAAATATGATTATATATGATGTAATAAGACATTCTGAGGAAAAGTTTGTGAGACTCTTGGAATTGTATTGGTTTCTTCAGATTTGCAATCATTTTCCATAACCACTTGTCCTATACAGGGTTGCTGGAGTCCAGAGTCTATGGGCACAATGAAGAGAGCAACCCAGATTGGGGTGTCAACCCATAACAGGGCCCATACACATTCAAACCTATGGATAATATACCAACCCCAATTCACTTCAGCATATTTCTGGACTTTGTGGGGGGGGGGGGGTCATATAAGGTTTTAATAATAAATAAAAAGCAAACTTTAACAAACATCACATTTTACATTTCAGGAACATGCCTACTTCACAAAAATAATTAGTAACGAAAATATATGCATTCTTTGTGAGAAAGTTTCTCTGCATATTATTGAACGAGCCAGATTCATTTCCATGTAGCATAAATATTGTTTGTCACAGCAGTGCCCCAGCTGACTTTTAGGATTTGCCGTCGGGCACACGTTCCATGATTTTATTTTATTTTTTTAATAGGCCTCATTAAACCTCATTCCCCGATGTACAGAGCATTGCCCCTCTGGGCACAAGCTAGCAGCAGTCCTGTTTCTCAGGTGATTTTAAAAGTAAACATGTTGTACTAGAGGCCAGAGAAAAATAAGACACAAGGTCGACTTCCTTATTCACAACTTTGTATAGCTTAAATAACTAGTTTTTTTTTTCTGTGTCATGTTGATATAAAAAACAAGCACGAGGCAGGAGACACGCTTGTGCACTATGGGCAATTCAGACACACCAGTTCTCTTAAATGTCTGTTTTTGGACTGCAAAGCCAAACCAAAATATCTGGAGGAAACCAGAGTAGACACAGCACGCAAACTGCACACAAAGAGCTGAGGGTGGGAGTCAAACTCTCAACCCTGGGCATATGAGATTGCAATTCTATCAAAGTCAATTGAAAATCTGACTACTTGGATTAAAAGGCAAATTCATCCATTTTGACGAAACACCTTAAAGTCTGGGTTTCTCCTCACTCTGCCAGGTTGGTCTGGACTGAAAAGCTGGTGAAACATTTTTGTCAAGTGAAAGGGCAGTCGGGCAGGTCCGCGTGCGTGTATGTGGGAATTCCACTGGGTCCTCACTGTAGGAAAATATCAGTCTTCACAGTGCTGCTCATTATCGGCAGTATCCAGCGCAGGATTTTCCTCTGAGGGATCTAGGCAGCTCCGTTACTTAGAGACCCTGAAGACAACAAGGCCTGATCCATCGCCCAGAGGACGACAGAAGCCCTCGCTGTGCCCCAGTTCAAGTGCTCGACATCATCCAGCTCCCTTCTCGGCCTCAGGTGGAGCAGTGTCATGCTGGGCAGGAGATCTGCCCCGGACATGCCGCAAAAAAGTGATAGGGGCAGAGGGCAAAAGTGGCTCTGGAATAACACAATCTCACACACGAAGGGATTGCAGTGCATGTCACACTCCATAGTCCAATGCCAGCACCAAACAACAGGCTGGGAATTTAAAATGCACTGATGATGTAAAGATGTACATCACCGTATCACACGATTGACTCACATCACAGGAGATGCCTTTGAGTGGATATTCATGCAAACAAAAAGTTAAATGGCTTTCAACAACTGCAGTTCTCCTGGAACTGTCTCTGCTGACACGTTTTCAGTTTTTCCAAACCTTTGTTCTCTCATGGCACACTTTCCATAAGGCAGCGTCTCTTAGCTGGTGTCCTGGTCCAGTGGACGGTGCTGCTCACAGAATACAGTAACGGTTAGATGCACCTGGTGACTCTCTTGTACCAACTTATGCTTTGTAACACCAAGGAAAGCAATTACTTTCATGGATGCTGTTGGGTAAGTGCAACTGTTGGCTTTCTACATATCCACCATGAAAGCATGGGCCTCTCTCTCATCGACCAATGGCGTAACTCACCACTCAGAGCTCCCGTGTTGCGCAGTGGATGCCACAGACTGACGAAATGAACGTAAGACTCAGCGACTTGTTTTTCAACATTCTACAGAAATGTTCCTCACACTCTGTATAAGAAATGGCATGCAAACAACATGTATACAGTCACTGTGATTGCTGAAAAGTTTTTTTTAAAGCCTTGTTGACCCCATGAAATTGCTTTGCACTAGACAAACTACAAGCACAGGTAAACTTGTCTTGAAATTTTTGCAGAGACAACAATGGTGTCAGGTTCTCCTAGAAGGCCTGCCTATGGTCCTGCTAATTAGGTGGCCTGCTGAGGCAGTTCTGCTAGGTATTCCGGCGTTTGTTTTCCACACCATATTTTATTAATTTATTCATTTAGTAACTTTCATGCACATTGATAAAACTGCAATCATAAAATCTTCTTATTTACTTTTATAGCTGCCCCTGGAACACTAAGTTAATTCAAGAGTGCAACAGCAGGGCCTATCAGGAGACTTGGACTCACAACCTCTCGGTCACATGTCCACTTTCTTACTCCTTTCCAAGAGTCTGCCATATCTGGCTTTGCAACATGTAGGCCTACATACTGCAAAATCAGATTTCTACAAATAATATGACCCCCCCCCCCTCAAAATAAATAAATAAACAGATAGATAAAAGAAAAAAAATGACCTTTTATAGGTTTAGGCAGATAATTTCACAGGATTTTGCAAAGTATTGTTGCAGCTGATTATGGACTAAAGACCATAATCAAAAGTACATTCAAATTTCAAGGAGAAAATGTATTATTGTTCACAAGTAATTCATAAAGACTGACAAATATTTGCATGTCTGACATCGTAATGTATCACATTTATTGCGTCACTCAGAAGCAACGCCTATGCGAAATATGAGTGCATTCTGAAACGCAAAAGCATGCAGTGCTACAAATGGAGCTGATGCAGGCAGAGCGACGGGTCCCCTTGTCTTTGGTAAGCGGGCGTCTCTTTAACACAGCTGGCCCGCTGCTGATTGGGCAGCGCTTCGGAGATTTGGTTACCTTGGATACCCTCTGCTCTTATGCATCAGTTGCGAAGCCCCATAACAGGTACGCGGGGGAGCCCTTAGCGAGGCGGCGGACGGGCCGGGTGGGAGCCAAATAAAAAACTCGAAGACGTCAGTGCCAAACATAACACAGCTTTATACCTGATATCCAGACCATCTTTCTATCTAGAACATCTGACATTGCTCTGCTTTACTATATGATGAGACTGACTTGGCAGACGTTTCTACTCAGTACAACTTCAGGCCAAAAGTGTATTAGGAAACATCAATGGTGTCGACAATGTTGTGTAGCAAGTGCAAGTCTGGTGACAATATGAGATACAAAATCATCATCGTCTCCATAATGCAGGTGTATAACATGCAACACCACCAATATAAAAAAGATGCGCACACATCGATCCCAGATAAAACGCTTCTTGGGCGCAATCAGTTTTTTTTTTTTAACCTGAAATACAATGTGAACCACTTCTGTGTTTGTGGAGTTTGCATGTCCTTCCCATTGTTGTGGGGGCCCTCCTGGTACTATCATCTCGCAGCCCAATGACATGCGGATAGGCTGCCTGCGATGTCCTGTGATGGGCTCCAGGTCGCCACACAACCCTAACTAGGACAGGGACGTCAACTTTGGTCAGCTGGATGGCGTGAGTTTTTCAATTCTGCATACACATGCACATGTATTTATATACATGTAACAGTATTATTACCTTGTAAATAGACTGTAGGGTTTGCAAACAACCCCAACGCTTTCGATGTAGCTAATTTATTTAGTTTATAATGGAATCATATAGGTTTGCCGTAAGATTTCTTGGGTGAACCTGAGAGTCAGAAAAGCGAGCATCACGCGTGAGAGCTGGCAGCCATGACTAGGATAAGCGGATGCAAGATGGAAAGATAGACACCAGATTTAATAAATTAACTATACACCACTTCAGGGCATCTGAAAACATTAAAATCACTAAGACGTTTAATTATGTAATTGGAGACCAATTGTTTGACTTTTATAGCAGTAGGCCTGTACATGTTTTAAATAATGTATATGCTATAATAAATGATCAGAAAGCTTAAGTAAATAGCAGTATCATGACATTAATACCCACATCGGAAGCTTAGATAGTCAGATTAGAAAACGACAATATGAATGTCGAGTAATACGATTTCATACATTTTACGAAAAGACTGACATTACGTTAAGCCAAAGCTCATAATGACCTTGCCTTTTTATAACCGAGGTTGGATATAATAATCAGATTTGCTGTAATCTGTTTCAATCTCCAGCGAATGCTGACAGCATGTTTCTGGGAGAGCAGAGCGAATAGGGCGCATGGCGCGCCGTCACTGACATCTGCTGTCGGCCGGCGGCTCCTCTCTCAGGCTCCGATTCAGACTTTCCCTTTCGAACATCGTTTGCTTTTACGAGCGAATCCTTTAGACAGAGCGGAGGCCAGTGTATTGCGGGAAATGGACATGCTTATCCATGTTAAACTGCAGGCGGTGTGACTCAAAATATTAAAAATGACGCCCTAAATCAAGGGGGAGAGAGTCATATGGGGGCATTCCTTAAGAATTTAAATGCAATGGTCTAATAATTTAAATGCAATTAAATATTGGGGAGAGGGTTCCTTCACCTCTGCCCTAATTAGCAAGTTTGATACACACTATGGATCTGCAGCACCGATACCAAGAGCAAATGTAAATACAAATTTAAGTGTATTGTTCGGTTTACAAAGAGGTATAAATTCCGTAGTGCGATTCAGCATCCATTCATCTTACAACTACGTGTCCACTACGGGGTCACAGGAACCCACCACAGGCAGCATTAAAATACCGCGGAGGGGTGCCGGCGCCTCGCAGGTCACTCGGGCAAACTATGAGCAATTCTGAGACAAATTTTTCCCCTAACGGAATGTGTTTGCACTGCAAGAGGAAATGCAGTAAACTTGCAGACTCTAGACACACAGCCATGGTTGGATTCAAAGCAAAAGCACATTCCGCCATAAACTACCTCCATGAGTAACAATATAGACACTCAACCAACAAAATACTATAGGCCTACATTAACCATATTACTGCACCAACATATAAATAAAACAACTAAATACAAAATGTACGATGAAATTCCACTTCATCGTTTTAAGCACAGCATACTGTCGATGCATTATGGAAATCACCTGGACTGCGTTTCGTCATACCGTCGACAGTTACAGTCCGTATCGTCATTGACCTTATAACTCTGCATGACTGATCGGCAGGTAGATCATAGCGGTACCCTGGCATAGAATAGCATACTCCCTTAAGTGGATTTTTGGCAGCTGAACCAACAGCCCAATCACTAAATTTTCCGTTTTGGCTTCACTATTTCCTCGTTTGTTTCAAGTCGCTTCCTGGATATTCGGCTCCAAGATGCTAAAGCCCGCCAGCAGGGGGCGCACTATGCAAGCCATCAGTAAAGAGCAGCATTAGTAACTCAACGCAAACGGCTCCTGTCAGTATCGACGCTCTCCGATTTAAAAACCACTGCTAGTGGTCTTGAACCTGTGCATGAAATGATAAATATTATAGCCTATATAGAAACCGTGTTACCGTGAAGGCCTCCATCGCAGAGGTAGGCAATCTCATCCACAAGGGGGCCCTATGTGTCCGAGTTACTAATTAGCTAAAGTCTTCACACCAGCTGACCTAAAGGTTATCCCAAAATCCTGCATACACATCAGCCCTTTGCGGATGAGACTGCTCGCCCCTGCTCGTTGTCCACTGCTAGATCGTAGTGAGGCTGGAACTTACCTCAGGAAACCTAAGGCAGCCGGTAGGGGGCGCCCTGAACAGGACTCCAGGGAACAGACCAACACGTAATCATACACTATGGGCAATTTAGAGAAACCAAATATTTTAACCAAACATTTATATTAAACATTGTATATTTATATTAAACTGATGCGGAAAATGATGCGGAAAAGTGTCAGAGGAGTTTCCCAAAATATACATTTCTATTCATCCATACCTGCTTGAACTAGAATTTAATTGTCATTGTTGACACACCACAACGAAATATATCCACTGCATTTAATCCATATGTGAGGTTGTGATATAGCAGGGGGCAGCTAATTCAGCACCCAGGGAGCAGTGCTTGGGGGTGGCACCTTGCTGGCCTGGGACTCAAACCAGCAATCTTTCAATTAATTATGAGTGTGCTTCCCTAACCATTAAGCCACCATTGCCTTGTTGTGGGGGACTGGGCGCAAAGGCAGAGAATATCCCAGGATGGGGTGCCAACCTGACACAGGGACCCAGCACTGTTCACACACGCACGTTCACACTACCTCCACATAACATGTATATATTTTTCTAATATATAACATCCTTTTCTGAAAATAGTTATGGCAAATCATTTTGTGTTACAATTTCTATTAATATAAATGTATTAACTGTATACCCTCCAGCATCTCTAACTTTTTGACATAAAAAACACATTTTGAGGGTGTACTGACCAGCTGTAACTGCTGTGCCCCCCATCCTCATCCTCACCCCACACTAACTCACTTATGCATCTTTACTCTTCACCCGCGACACAGTGCAGTATGGAAAGTTGGATCGTTTGGTGATGAGCTCTTTTATGAGATAAATGAATAAATGACCTCTCACGCTGGCCACGTTTCTCACTGCAATGAATTGATTTAAACTGATGCCTGTAATTTTACCTTAAAAAGATTTTAAATTTAAAATATGCAAAGAGTGTTCCTTTGACGCACAGAGCACATAAGACGGCAATCACTACTGTGTAAGATTTGGTCTTCCGGGTTTACAAAACCAAAACGAATTTCAATGGTTCACCCGTAATATTATTTGAAAGGAAATGCTATCATCTCGTGGCGGTTGTTTGTATTGCAACTGATTAAAAAATAATGAAACCGCGATTCACCACGGTACATCTCCTGTCAAAACACAACTGCTGTTTGTTTGACTATGGTAAACAAAATTAGACAAAATGGCAAAACAGTGAGTAAATAACAGGAAGATGCACAAATTAACCTGTGTTTTGTAAGAATCAAGAGAAGCCAGAAGCCTGAAGAGAGACACCAGGAACACCAACTCCATTGTAGAACTGACCTATGCGAAGGCACCTGGAGAGTACCAAGCAATTCTGCCCATGCCCCTTGTGGGGCGCTCTTCTGGAGCACCTTTAGCTGATGGCTCATTTCACCACAGAGCGCCTGCACTACAATATGGTCTCCCTATATGTATGCCTGCACCCCAACCGCGACACACGTAACGTGTTTGTACAGCTACGTTCCTCACATAAACACCCCTGGCAGGGATGTCAGTGCGCTGAATGGCTGGCATGAGGAATACAATTAGCAAACAACTTGCGTGGCATCATATATTTTCTAACTGTCATTTGATTGCCAGCCATTAAAATGTAAGCTTTCAGAGAGCAACAGAAGACTGACATGCCACAGGTTCTGATGGAGACATTTTAATCAGTCATTAACATATTTATCAGGACAACTGTGTTTACAAATTAACACTGCCAGTGGAAGGCTTAAAACCAGATTTAAGAGGTGTGACACTGGGACATAAAATTACTAACAAACTCAGTTAAATACTAATCACCTCAAGATCAGACAACCAGTTACTGGGCCAGAGTTTGATTTACAACACAAGACCGTAAGCGTACACGTGCCCAGTGACAGACTGGCTTCCCGTTCAGAGAATATGCCTGCTTGTGTCCTGTGCCCCAGACCCGACGACCCTATCAGGACAGGCATCTAGAAGACAGATGGAGGGATGCAAGTAGTATTACAACGTCATTCAACGGGAGCACCGTTTTATCTCTGCTAGCCTGAGTCAGAATTAAACTGCTCTCTCTTCCATACTTACCCAACTGTAGATTTTACACTAAAATAAGCATGTCATAAGAGTATACATAAAATTGAAGCCACAGGGCGTTTTTGATAGCACAACCTCCAGTTCCACCAGTTCGGATGAAGTGAAAGGACCAGAGAATTACGAGGTGGCCAGTGCCGTAGCGCTGTGTGCCAGAGGAGCTCGTCTATCTTTGGCCGTTTGATTATTAATCTGGTTTCTGACTCAAGTCAATATTTTCTTCTTAAAGCCAATTTTTCCTGAATGCATAAACATCCGTCCTGTATCCTAGTGTCACTGAATTGCTGTCCACAACATACGCACTTTAAACGCATGGTTTACGGCACTTTCTCTTGCGACAAAAATCACCCGACCCACAGGCCACTTGCGGCTAAACCCTACAGGTAGGGCGCAGGATAATAGGACGATTACCTTGGCAACCTAAAACTCTAAGAATTATTCTCACTCCAGACTTTTCTGATGTGCTCAAATCGTATTGGGTTCTTGCCCCTTGTTTTATAGCCCATCGTGAAAGATGGGTGGGTTCTAAAGACAGTCAGCCCACTTCTGCCCTAAGAAGGGTCACTATGAAGCCAATAAGCATTATCTATTAGTAAATTAGGGGCTGATCGATATTTTAAATCCCTGGTTTTGCATACTTATGACCTTGCCTGTGACTCTGCAGCCACATGAAATAAAATGTTAAAAGCCGGTATATTTTTCCTACATTTCCCCATAGTGAACTAAATGTCTACTTGTCATTTTCAAAGACCAACCGTTTAAAACATTTGAATGCTTCCCTATTGTTTAGTTCTCCCCCAGAATGAATGTGCTACTGTAGGACTGGAAAAAGACGTTTAAAAATGTATAAAACTTACAAACATCTCAATAAATAAAAGTATCCACACAAGCGTAAAATTACAATTTAAAACTGAAAATCAATATAAAATTAACTGCTGGCTACACTGTTTCAGTAAATAGTGCTTTAATGATATGTGCAGCAAGTTTTAAATAAGAAACAAGTTTCTATTTCCAAGAATTAAAAGTTAACAGCCAGCAGTTCATTGTCGCATTAGCTTAATCCCTGAAAATGTCAGCAGTCAGAGAACTTCAATAAGGCCCTGTTGCTTTGTCCAACTTGCAATTACAGCAGATTCGCAAGAGAAGAAAGCTGTAAATGTACAAGTGCTTATTTCTCATTGCTTCTTATAATCAGACGAGGAAGTTACAGGCCAGTCCTCTGTTTTCACCCTTCATCCAAGCAACAACTGCGGTCATGTGAACTCCAGGCAACCATAACTGTAAACGGCGGCAAAAACAGCCGCAGCTGAGCAAGAACAACCAGTTGCTGGCAAAACACTTCAAGGTTAATGAGGGGCAGGGTGGCGTTCACAATATGCAGCCACTGGCTGGTGCCTGAACGTCTCTTCAAATCATGGAGTAAAAGGTTTCTCTTTCCACTGTGAATTTCAGAATTGTCACACCCTTCCAGATAGTGCCAGACTTCAGGGGTTACCGACCCGTCCTGCGCCACAGGCAGAAAGCAGCAAGTGTGGTGAAGAAACTGAACTGACCAGAAGGTCGCTGGGTTAAACCCCAGAAAGGATTCTGTCTTCCGTACCCTGATTTGTCTGCTACTTCCTTAATTTCTTCACTTAAGTTATCCAGCGGTATGGAAGGACTATAAACAGGTCTGCTGAGCAACTGAGAGGGCAGATAAGAGTGCTGCAGCCAATGGGCCTGACAAAGCCTATCCTGGGTGTGTACATCAGGGCTCCGTCAAGCTTATGTCAGTGAAGTTCTCCTCTGCCATCGGGTCATACAGGTGATATTCTGGGGGTTCTTCCTCTTCATACGATGTAGCATTCTGAGATTCTGATTGCGGGGGGTTGTCCCCAGCGGGCTGCCGTCTGTCGACCATGTCCACCGACTCCTGCACCCCAGAGGGCTCTGGGGCCGCGTGGGGGTCCTCCAGGGCCCTGGGCACAGCGACAGTCTTGTCAGCGGGCATTTTCAGCGCTTCGTCGTATTGCGGAGGGTTCTCCATGGCATACAGACTGTACGGCGGAGGTGAGAGGGGGCTTCTCAGCCCTGCAGTGAAGATTCGGGGTGAAGGTTCACCAGGAAGATGGTGGGAGAAAGCTGAGGGTGGAGTTTGGTTCCATTAAAAGTCAGTCGCAAGCAAGGCATTAATCTATATTACTTAAAATCAAAAATCAAAGCATTTTGTTACAATACAATGTATAGTTTTGCAAGGTGATTTTCCGTATAGCTCTATGAAAGCACCCAGATGAAGAACACCAATGAACGGCGCCCTTTAGAATCTGTAGCCAAAAGAAGTGGCGAAGCTTACAGGACATGGTGCTTATGCTGCTCAAGGCGCTTCTGTTTTCCACATCGATGACCGCCACCTCGAAACGCTGCCCAGGGCATGTGGGCACCGGCGGCTTGCTGGACCTGCAGCACATCTTCACACAGCCGGCGATGATTCCGCACATGAGCAGGGTGCCCATTATTATTAAGATAAACCTAAAGAAAAGAAAAGAAAAAAAACAAATTTAACTTAAATCTACGACAGATGCGCAAATACACGCGTCCGATTGCTGGACATTTAGTTATAACGCAGCAGTCAGTTTGTTAATTTTTAATAAATAAACAAAAGGTGTCATTAATCTGACTGGGTGATTACAAAACTAAAGAGGAAACCACCAAAAGCGACTGCAAGAATTTTTAAAGAAACTCACCAAATATACCACAACTTCGTTAGATCGTCGCTGTCCATTCTACATCTGGAAAAAAGCCATAAAAGACCCATTCAGTTTCTTGTTTAAAAAAAATAATCGATGCAAGTGAATGGTAGCCACACGCAATCTACTCACTCGTCAATGCAGCGCTCACACGTCTTAGCAATGGATTACTTCACAGGATAACAGATCCCACAAACAGCAACGCTGGAAGATCTCAGTGGCACTTAGCAGTAACAAACCAAAAGAAAACTACGAAGCGACTTATAACAGTAAATGAGCGGTAACCCACGTCATTTCATCACAAATAAAAGCTAACGTGAAAAAGGTGATACCTTAAGAACGGGTTCACCGACGCGCTTCGAACTTAAATACGTTTGATGAAAGCGCCGTCCCACTCCAGACAGTTTGGCATTTGATTGGCTCGTTCCCCACCACGCTGGACACGCCCACTGCCAGCCACAGAAACAGAGATACCTGGTGACGCAAAAGCTCTGAGGTCACCCCGCTAGGCATGACTGTGACGTTTCACCCCAGGTGCCAGATTTGTTACAATGTCACGTTTATTTAGAGTCGAATTTAAAACACAGTTGAGAAGCAACTTCATAATTTCTTTAAAATTATTTTAAGATGGAAGAAAACAGTAACTGAAAGATTCTGTCAATGCCATTATACCGCTAATCGATGCATTCATCTTGTAATATCACATTTACTTTATTACAATAATGGATTGAACACGTTATACATGAAGTAAGCAGTACTAATAATGTAACATTAATTTTTCCCCACAAATGAGAGAGCTCATATATGTTGACTTTAATGTTGTCTGTTTTGTACCAGGATTGGCCTAGGGTCTGGGTGACCTGAGAATGTGAGCCTGAGGCACAGTGCAGGGCATATCCCAGATGGCAGCTCCCACACTCGCCACTATGGGGAAATCTGTGGTGTCAATGTGAAGCAACATTGTTATCAAGTCACCTTGTTGACCTCTCACTTTGATTTTTTTTTCAATAAGTTATATAATATCTCACAAATTCAAAACAATATGAATAATTACATCAATTGACAAACTGTCATTTTGTATTATCATGCAAACTGCTACACTGCTACACCATGGATCATGGTAACATTCTATTCACAAAATACTGGCGTCAGATTCATGCATTTCCCTTGCCTCGTACCTCCTGCTTCATGGGGCTTCCAGCTCACCGGGAACCTGCACTGAGTTCGCAGTTACGGAAGACGGATGAGGTTGGTTACTCATGTCGCGAATGCTACCTCCCTCCCACACGGCTCTCCACGTTTCGGATGAGCATAGGTTGTGTTTCATTGTATGACTTTCACACCAGAGAGTGTCGATGTGTCGCCTGTGAATGATGTTGTAGTTAATTTGTCACTTGACTAGCAAATCTGTGTTTGTAGTAATGCTTTTGTAGTAAAAGCACAGGAAATTGACATACTACAGCAATGGGTTACTTAATGAAAGGACAACTGAGGTTAATTGGAGATACCAAATTGTGGAGTGTGCCCTGTGATGTGTTGGTGCCCCATCCTAAGCTGTTCCCTGCCCTGTCCTGATAGGCTCCAGACCCCCTGCAACTCTGAAAAGG